>JAADJG010000061.1:0-120921 GCA_012932025.1 Fusarium austroafricanum | reverse complement strand
CTTTATGTCTAATAGTATCTCTATAATTAGCGTATAGATAGATTCTAATTTCTCTAGCCTAGTATGTCCTATGCCCCAGTAGGGGACTTCTAGGGCTGATGGCCCCCTAGACGAAAAATATACATAATATAACATAACATAACATTCCTGGATAATATAACCCCCACCTCTAGTTCCAACAAGGCCTCTAATTGGCCTTCTCGGAAGTTCAACCTTTAACCCTTTAAGCTTCAAGACTCGCCGGGCAACGGAGCATCGAGCTATGCAAGGAATTCCAAGCCATTCCGTTCACGGAATAGACCCGCTCAGTCTTCCTCTTGGATTATCTCCACGTTAGTTACCGAGACCAATTTTCTCAAACCGTCCGTGCAATCGTGAAACTATAGTGGAAATGTCATTTTCGTTGGGGGAATTGAAGGAATGTGCAGGCTTGTTGATTGGAAAACCACGTTGCCCTTGTTTCGAGAGGGTAGCAACGCTGTCAGCAATCGTAAAATTGCATGATCGCAGCTGATCGGCCAACCCGACGTCACGGCCGTCCTTAAATGAATGACCAGTGCGGACACGGGGGTTCAGCAGCTTCTGATATTGGTTCGTTTTGTTCTGGTGCTTTGTAGGAATATGATTAGCGCTGCTACAGCCACATCGCGTGTTTTAACCAACGACAATTCAATATCATGTACGGCCTTCATCTAATAACCAACATCGAAATTATGGTCCATTATGGAATAACTGTAAGCACTATAATTTACTGTGAGAGGCTTTTCAGGAATTCACTTCGTCGAAAATCTGCCTCGCTCAAGACATTTGCTCTCCACGAAATGCACCGCGTCAAAGCGCGCGAATAACGCGTTAATTCTTCCTCTCATGAGGCAAATAGCGATTTCAAGTTTCTCCATCTCAATAACACGTCTATTTCACCAGCATTCATGTGAGAAAATCCACAATAGCTGACACAACTATATCAGGCGCCTGCTCAGGAATATAATGTCCCGACTCAACAGCACGACCCTCAACCGGCACACCAGGCTTTGTAACATCCTTCCACTCCTGAATAGCATCGAAGCACTTCTCAATAACGCCATGTTTTCCCCATAAGACAAGCAAAGGGCTCTGAATCTTCCGCTCGTTCTTCAAATCCTCACGCGACTCTTCAAGGTCCACCGTCGAGCTGGCACGGTAGTCATTGCACATGGCATGGACCGTCTCCGGATCCTCCAAGTTCTTGTAATACATCTCAAAGCATTCCGGATCGAAAATGGCTAATCCATCGCCTTGACGACCGCCCATGAACATGTCAGCTAGCTCTCTAGGCCGTGCGGTGATGAGTGTTTCAGGGAGAGGTTCTTTTTGAATGAGGAAGAACCAATGGAAATATGCCTTGGCGAAGTCGAAATCTGTCTTGGTGTACATTGCCAGCGTGGGACAGATGTCAAGTAAGATAAACTTCCGAATGCGATTGGGATAGTCGACGGCTAGTTTGTGCGCGACTCTTGCACCGCGATCATGCGCGCAGACGAAGAATGAGTCTTTATGGCCTAGAGCATCCATGACATCGATGCAGTCTCGAGCCATGGCACTCTTTGCATAAGAAGCTACATCTTCTGGCTTGGATGACTTTCCATAGCCGCGGATGTCGATGAGAACAACAGTGTACTTATCGAGAACCCTCGGCGCGACACGATGCCAAATATGCAGTGTCTGGGGAAAGCCATGGATGAGAAGAAGAGCTGGCTTGGACTCAGATGGGTTGCCGCTTTTCAAGCCATTGATGGTGATGTCCGGGTTGGACTTTGTCTTGATTGTGAAAGGTTGGAAGGCGTCAAACATTTTGGATAGCTAAATCGTGAGTATCGTGAGTGAGAAATACTGTGATGGCAATTGGGTGAGCTGTTTACGCGTGTTATATCTCATCAACGCCCTTTGGTCGACAAGTCGCTTAAATAATGAGTATCCATTTCGGTGATGCGGAGAGCAACTATGCCGTCATAAATCACAGACAAGCCTCGGTCGCATTTGACTAGCGGGGTTGTGATGTGCCGCTGAATAACAGTTACATTAAGCCGAATAGCATCTAAAAATCGTGATTAAGTGAGTAGAACGGTCCTATAGTAGTGTGTTATAGGAATTGCCCCTCAATATCCTTGATGCAGTGATCAAGAACGTCAATTCGTGGTCGGCCAAGAGGCGTCCATGACCGAACCTTTCGGAGTCGGGCGCCGATGAGAGCGGGCGGACATTTCTTTCTCCGCCGTAGATCAAGTCAGCGTGGAGAAGTGGAGATGCGTCAGTGTTACAATGTCCGACTCCTCACGTCCCGATATCGTCGGTTACAGTTCATAGACTACAAATTCTCATAAGAACAATATATTTCTAGCATAACAACGCCAAGAAATCTCCTACTTCAACATCTAACTATCAAACACTTGCCAACATGTCCAAAACTCTCAAGATCGCTGTTATTCCCGGCGATGGCATCGGCAAAGAAGTAATGCCCTACGGAGTCCGATGCCTCAAAGCTGCCGCCACAAAATTCAACATATCACTCAAATTCCAAGAGTTCGACTTCGCAAGCTGTGACTACTATGAAAAACATGGAAAGATGATGCCTGATGATTGGAAGGATACTCTCAAGACCTTCGACGCCATCTACTTTGGCGCTGTTGGAATGCCTGACCAAGTCCCTGATAACATCAGCCTATGGGGTAGTCTTCTCAAATTCCGCCGTGAGTTCGATCAATACATTAATCTACGACCTTGTCGATTAATGCCTGGCATTCCTTCTCCCTTGGCTGGTCGTAAGCCTGGCGATATTGACTTCTGGATCGTGCGGGAGAATACAGAGGGAGAGTACTCCAGCATTGGAGGAGTCATGTTTGAAGGAACGGACAGAGAGACTGTGATTCAAGAAACAGTCATGACGCGTGTCGGCGTCGATCGTGTTCTTCGTTATGCGTTTGATCTTGCTCAGAGCCGACCTCGGAAGAAGTTGACGAGTGCTACTAAGAGCAATGGTATCAGCATCACCATGCCTTACTGGGATACGCGCGTTGCTGAGATGAGCAAAAATTACTCCGATGTTGCGGTTGAGAAGTATCACATTGATATCTTAACTGCTCACTTCGTCCAACGTCCCCAGATCTTCGATGTCATCGTTGGATCTAATCTCTTCGGCGACATTCTCTCCGATCTCGGCCCAGCATGCACAGGAACAATTGGAATTGCACCATCAGCAAACATCAACCCAACCGCTGAATTCCCCAGTTTGTTTGAGCCGGTACATGGAAGCGCACCGGATATCTACGGCAAGGGGATTGCAAATCCCATTGGAATGATCTGGGCAGGTCAGATGATGTTGTCGCACTTTGGATATACGGATGCTGCGGAGGGGATGATGAAAGCTATTGAGAGTGTTTTGGCCAAGTCGGATTCGGCTGTTATGACGGCTGATGTTGGGGGTAAAGGAAGTACGCAGACTTTGGGAGAGGCCATCGAGAAGGAGATTCTTTCCATTTGAGAATGTATACAGTATAGACGACGTCAATTTTAGAATGAACTGCTATAAAAGATCACATTTTGTTCTTGAAACTTTGACTTTGATCACAAATGAAGGTTTTACTGGTTACCCTAAGCACGACATGCAGCAAACATGCAGCTTTCATCTTGACAGCTACGTTAGCCTGGGCAGTTTATTACTTCACTGACATAATCAATTCTTTTAGGTCTGCGCGTTTAACTTGCCATGGTTGCGGTCTGCAATTATCTATCCCATGTTGAATCCTTCCAAGCCTGGTTTCCAAAGAACTAGTAACTAGCTGCTAGCTAAGACATAACAGCAAGACTTAGGTAGCATGGCTGGATATTGAAATTTCTGTCCTGTTTTCGCTCAGACGCGCTCAGCATTTGACTGTGACGTTAGTTAGCCACGATCATAGCTGTTTTTACTCATGGAGCATTCTGGCCCGTTTTTGGCCAGAAAACGGCGTTGCAACGTCCAGTGGCTTGGACTCTGGGTCGACTTCGCATTGGTAGCTCTCTATTGGGAAGCAAAAATCGAAGCTAATGTCTTCAAACATCATGGCGTAAAACCGGATACACGGGACTCTGCGGTACCTGTTAAAGCGTCTTGCGCATCAACCGTGAACGTACTGAACGTATAGGGAGAGAGATATGTTAATTGAGGTCACCACCAATCGAGATTTCAGTAAGTTAAGGCATTGTTTGTTCTACTCCTATTTATGCCCAGATTGGACCTTATGCGGCTCCGTGATCCTCGGCCCCAGTTTCCGATTGCCGATCGCCGATCAGTGGAATAGAGTTACAGGCACCAAAACATGCCCGATTATGAATTATGGCGCAAACAAACTTCATGTCAACAAGCTGTCTCAGAGTACCCCCAGCCGAGCCAAAAGGCCAGCCATTTCCAGCCAACATCAATCCAACTGCTACTGTATCAAACATTGAGGTTGGTGTTGCCGAGTGAACTCCGATCATATGAAACAAATGAGAAAGTATATAGGCCCTCTTGTCGCAGGATGACTGAGTTATTTCACCAAGGCGTCACGTGGAGTCTATTTGTTCAATGATACGTAAAATCCCGCAGGCGGTTCATGAAACGTCTCACAAAAAGCAAAGTTTCGGTTCTGGTTTGCGGCAAAAAGAAAGGAAAGGGGACATAGCACAAGGGTTCTTCCGGAATGAGCCGAAGACCATAGGAATATGATCGTCAGAAACTCTGGGGAACACCTGATTCACGGAGCGGCCCGGGATCATCCCCGTCGTGATACGACGCTACCCCGGATATTCAATACCCAGCTGTAGCCTGTGACTACCTCCATAATACCCCTTACACCCATCCATGCCCCTTGCTCTCTGGGTTTCCTTGATTGTAACAGATAGCAAGTCCAAGCTTGACGAGCGTTTAAATCGGTCCCACTTCATTCGGCGACTGAGATGGGATGCGGTGTTTTTGAGAACGTTCCTAATTGTAATGGGGAAGGTAGTAATGATATAGGTTTTTGTTCAAACAGAGAGTGATACCGGGCCGACGACTCCTGCATCTGGCGCTCAAATCGTGTTCATTGTCTAGACCAAGTTCTTCTGTGCCAAGAAGGCTGTTTGCCGCAAGAAGCAGCTGGGAGCCGAGGGCTGGAAGTCAGAAGAGGTTATATACATGGGAAACCCTTGGGCTTATCCCATGTTATGAAATTGAAGGGAATAGAGTTTGCACGCACCTCTGCGACCTTTCTACAGCAGGCTAGCGATCTTCTCCTTCGGGGATGGCCTATCACCTCAACTTTGTGGCCCAATCACACGCCAGGCTTGCACAGACACAACCTACGTCGATATTTATCAATGCCCTTAATAGTGGCTTTTTATCGGCAGGGTTCTGTCGTGTTCTTTGGCATAGAATGAAACAACGCCTCCTGATTCTGACAGCTCCCCCTCGGGTCAGACAGAGTTTATGAGTGACCCCGTTGGAAAAATCTGCTTGGACTGGGTATTTTCTATTATGCAAGCTGACATTTTGGGAATTGGTGAAAGGTTGTAGAACCCCCAACACGTTTCAGAAGAATTAGCGAAGAGGGACGTTTCAACTGGAGTTGAATTGGAACCCAACTGTTGTCCTAGCAAAGGAGAGAATGGGGATAGTGACATTGGGTATTATTTATGTTGACACGGACCATACGATGGGTCTTGTTATTTGATATAAATGACAAGTCTGGCATTGTATGCTGTGATAGAGAGCACCATCCGCCACTGAGTCCTTCTTCTAATAAACGCTTCAATGTCTTGTTCCACGAGGTCGAGTCAGACCATCCATGGCTCCGGCTACAGAGAAAGCTCCGCAACATTTGGCAAAATACGCATACTGCATCGATTCTCTTCATTTCGTACCAATCATACCATGGAAGATACTCTGGACGGCCTCGACGAAATCGGCTTTGATGACGTAGAACTATGCACGGAACAACAATCTGTTTGTGAGGTGATAGAAATCATTAACCAATCGAGGTTCTCAATCGACACTCCGTCATCGTCATCACGCAGCTTCCCATCTTACCCTGATTCGCAGAACTCATTCGCCGCCAGCGATGACAGATCGACACAACACAAACTACAACCTTCCCCCACGATACCAAGGTCCCAAGAGCAACCTCAGACTATCTTGAAGAAAGATATTGATGATGCCTACGTAAGAGATTACGAGACTCTGTATCGCAATGTTTATAACTGGCTCGAGGAGATTCCTGATATGCCAGAATGTGTGTTGAGATGCGTACATGTAAGTTGGCGGCTCCCTCAAGTGGTAAACACAGCACATCTAATCTCCAACTCAGACCTCAGATGAATCTCAAAACCGCCAGGTCACTCGAACAACGGTGGACATCGAACAACGCGCCCAGTCCATCGCCGAGGCGAGTGAATTGCTGCGTCACCTGGATATCTGTAACTATTGCGTTTGTGGTTATCAAGATACGAGTCAATCAGGGGGGGAGTGTCAGGTGGTGGTGGGGGAGACTGCAACAAACGAAACATCTGGACTCCAACCTCCAAAGGAACTTGAAGAGATTCTGGATGGATACCACGCAGCCTTGTTACAAATTCACGTCTATTCGAATCTCGAAAGCAATCAAACTTGGAATTTTCGTCCATCAATGCGACGAGAGGGCCCTAGGGGCTTGGAAGAGGAACACTGTCGAAATATTGATATGATAGCCTCCGCCAATGTCTCCATAATGGAGCAAGATTGTGTACATCAGAAAAGCGCTTGAGAGACCCAATGCTACTACTTAAAGTGTATCAAATTCTTATATGAAGTTTTCGCGCCGAGACTGTTTATAAAACTTAGTATCTCGAGATGCATATAAATAGAGGAAATCATGGTGTTGAGGCTGATATCCTACCACCCAGTTCACATGCCAACCTCAATAGTGCTGATTATTTAAGCCACCGTTTACCAAAAATAACTCTCAAGAGCTGTTATCGACCTTTAGTGCGGACTCATGAAATTAAAGTACGTACTCCGTATATTACCGGCCGGTTGTCCTGAGTGAGTGTCTGTGCACCTGGGGAAATCACCATTCCCCATTCAGCGCACAAAAACGTCTCGACCATCAACTGCCTAGCACTTGGACAATGCTCCTATAAGATAGTGGTGGTAGCTCCTCTTCTTTGTACCGGCCATTATGAAAGCCAGGAGCTGTTCATGCCGGTCAATAACGGGTTTCGTCCGATGGACCCGCTGGCCAATTGATGGGTCTTTACGTTTCGACGCTTAGTCGTGGAAGCGTCACTTGTCTGAGCAAAGGCCCGATATCAAGGCAGGATTGCCCGGCGCGGCGAGGGCGCTCGAAACCCAGGTTAACCGGCCCGGATGATATGATATTCCCATATTACCCTAACAACTCCGTTTGCAGCCCGTGTTTCACGGGGTGAGCCGGAACATCTGTCGATCGTAATTGAATGCGACCCTGCCCCAGACTTTGCCCTATTATATATGCACTGTTCAGGGGCACAAGCTCAATAGAGGCGGATAAGTCCGCGGTCGATCATTGGCCCAATATTCATCTGTAACAGTGCTTAAGCTAAAGTGGATTTGTAAATGGATATACTACAAGACCTCCTGGTACTCTAGGGATGAATACAACTTCGTTCACGATGTGAACTTGAAACACAATAGACGTCACCTTGATTTATTTCGCTGAGGTGTGAGATAAGGTTGACCGGGTATTGCACTCGAAACCTGGCTTTCGCCATTAACAACCTTGGCAGATTTCAATTGATCGTTGATGGCTTGCTGCCATATCTTGGTTCTTGGAATATTCCATGTTGACGTTGAACCACTCAAGACCCTGTTGCCTCAATATTGTGCACAAGCTCCCCTGCATGAAAGAATTAATTTAATGATCTGCAGTAATAAATTACCGGGTCTGTTTACCTGAGTTGGCTGAGGAAAGTCTATTTCCCCAGGGTCCGCACCAGCCATCCATTTAGTGGCGCTTCTCCTAGGGCTCCCGATTTGCACAACCGTCAGAGAATTGCACGCTTCTGCAGAGCTCTCGGACGAAGTGGCGTTCATGCAACCGTGAGCGAAGAAGATATTGAGACACGCCACAGTGTCGTCCTGTCCTTGCGACCAGGGAAGAAAAAAATGCGTTTCACTAATTTTAGTTCAGCCCGGAGTTGGGAGCTGAGCCAGCTGACCCATTCCAGCTGCTCAACTCTATTTATGGCCCGTCAAAGCACAAACTTTGTTGGGCATCATTAGTACAGACGATTGAAAATTTTCTTTAATATTTAAAGTCTTGCGAGATACCAGAGTTATCGCAGATAGAAAACTTCATCATCAACATTATTTCTTCTCTAGATAACACTCCTTCATTTTCTCTAGATATCCTTATCTGATCTGAGATCGATCAAGGTGATATATCATATACCTCTCATTCTAATCCCAAGATGTCCTCCACCATGGAAAATCAGTCTTTGCCCCGCCGCCAATTGCCCTCTCTGCGCAATCCCCCACCTGTCAGCTTGCTCAACAACTCTAGCAGAATACCTGTTCGACCATCATCTTCGCGCGCTTCTTCATCGAACAGAGATTCTAACAGCTCCACAAAGTCCATCAAGTCGATGCGCCGATCAACCTCTATGCAGAGCTTGTCCTCCGGTGGAGATTCTGTCTTCTCTAGCCAACAACGACGCAGCCGATCATCGTCTTTCACCAGCATCTCCTCCGCCAGAGATTCTCTCGACCTTGGCAAATCACCTCGTCGACCATCTTCTCAGCGCAGTGGCCGTTGCCTGCCCCACGTTGTTACTTGCATTGAGGCAGTTCCAGTTCCCCATCTACGGCTATCCACTCTGCACGAGGAGGGCTCTCAGATCTGTCTCGATAAGGCGAGATTTTCACCAGTGGAGGCACAGAGGGACAGCAAGATCTCCATTGAATCATCCAACAGTGGTGTTGCGACTACGTTACAAATGTTTTCTACTACTTATGTCATGAGAAAAGACGACGAGTTGAGTGAAACCGTCACTGAGGTCGACCCTGTTGAAGAAGATGAGACATGCCATAAGGAACTGGAGGGCAGAGTCCATAACTGGCTTGAAAGGCTTCATGGAAGCAATGGTGCGACCTCAGAGTCAGCAAAACAAAAGGAGAGTGAGGATCTCGCCCGACGGCTGAAGTCCAGACACTACAGGGAGCCCAAGGTCGTTGTTGATGCTACAAGGCGAACTCCTACCATCATCTGGATTGATGATGAATACGATGATGCATTGACTCTCGATCTTGAAGAGGACGATGAGTTCGAGCTTGGAGACCTCGATAGCTACCACGCAGCCTTGTTTGCCATGTCCAGTCGAGATCAGTCGGAGTCAAAGTTTCGTCCATCAATGCGACGACAGTATCCGATGGGGATGTCATTCATTTGAGTGTGTTTTAACGCGTTGGGAAGAGTTCATGAAAAATGTTTCATATGTCATTGACCTTTACATCACATCCCGATTCTTATCAAGCAAGCATATTTTAATTCTGTCTTCTTCATTATCTTGTACAGCCTGGAGCTTGATCTTCTTCTATAGCATCCTTTCTTTTGTTCCAAAACCTTTCAGCATCACCTTTCGTATTCTTCTATTCTACCTAGATCTTAGACCTTATTATACAACGAATTTAACGGTCGATGAATGACCTCATGGAAATATTTTATCGCCTTTGTTTCCCACCTTCACCTTGTGACCGTTCACTGAGTGACTCGTTAGTTCCTAGCAGTCATGTTTCCAATTGAAGACTATTAAGAAGTACTGGAAGTGTTATGATGATGTATTTGCCGATATATGTCCTGACAGACAGAAATATAGGTATTCCGCGCATCCCTGATAATGCCAAGAATCGGCCTATGCGACCAACTCACCAGATACCTGATACGCGACGCGTGAATATCTGAGAAAAGTTTTCAATCAGTTTTCTAAGCTGAATGGCAAGGATTATGAGGTCCAAGCGATCGTCGATGAAAGCTTGGGCCCTGGCATGACCCCTGACAAGAAACGGTGAGCGCAACGCCGATCATGCATTTCGAACATATATCATGAACTTCGTGATGCCGCTTACGTTTATCAACACAACGCCCAATAGAACATCAACAAAATAATTAATTCAGTGGACCATATTAGTAATTTACATGCTTTATTTTCTTGGCAATTTATTTGCGATTCTTTTTTTCCGCAGGACCGTAGGCATGGCTTTTAAAAGACTCAGACTGTCACCTCTTGGCTTTCATTCCAGAGACTGGCCTTTCTATCAATCAAGTACGTACTTGATGATAGTGTCTTTAGTAAATTTCGTCGACTCTATGGAATCGAGGCTCGCTCGTCTACCAATTCCTCGTCAAGCTGCGCTCCCTCCAGAAGAAGGCTACATCACGCGTTAAAAGGCTAAAAGTCACCCAAGATGCACGTATACGTTCACAGTGCCAACACTTGGGTTGATCCCCATATCAAGGAATGCATCAAGCGACATGTACCGAATGCCGTCTTCTATGACAATTTCGAAAACATTCCGGACAATGCCGAAACTGTATATCAACTTCTCAACGGATGGGAACTCAACCATCACTTTGCAGTTCTGAACAAGACTAAGCTTGGACTTCTCAATGCGTACCCGAATAGCGACGCATTGGCTCGGAAAGATCATATGGCAAGCGTTGTGGACTATTGGATCACCAAACGACCTAACAGTATCCTGAAAGGACATAGTCCGGCGACCGTGAAGCTGTCTCTGGATTACAGCGAATATGTCGAAGATGCGTTGGCTGCAGCAGATGATCTGACGTTACTGTACTCGCTTGAGGATAACGACGCCAAGGATGCGTCGGAGCGCGATTGGTGGATTCTGAAGCCTGCGATGATCGACTGCGGACATGGTATTCGAATTTTCAGCACCATTGATGAGCTGGCGGGCAATCTTGAACTCGCTGCTGATATCTCTGAGGAGGAGGAAGACGAAGAAGAGGCCGAGGAAGTTAAAGTTGTCGAGGATAAGCAGGACAGCGACGACAGCGACGATGGTTTCAAGCCAAGCTTGTCGGCGCCTGGACTAGACTCATTGGATGCTTTGATCACAGCCACTGGAAAACTCTCAGTCAACGGCGCAGACAAAAGCCCAATGAGTATGGCAGATCAGATTCAAAATCTGGTCATTGACGAAAATGAGCGTATTCCATCCGCTTTACTCCGAGAGTTTGTCGCGCAGCAGTACATCGTCTCAATCCCACCCATCGACGGCAGGAAATGGCACGCCCGAGCATATGTCCTTTCGGTTGGCCGCCTAAAAGTACATGTCTTCAACGAAATGCTAGCTCTACTAGCTCTCGATGATTATGAGCCTCCATGGAAGAACCCCAGCCTCAAATCATCACTGACCAACACTGCACTGCAAGAAGAAGACGAGTTCACAAGCAAAGAATCCATGCGCGACTTCTGGAAAATATCCGATGATCTCCTCCCCGGAGACTGGAAGAAAAACGTCTTTGACCAAGCATGTCAAATCTCAGGAGAACTACTCCGCGCGGCTGCTCACACCATGGCTGATAAGTTCACGCCTCTGGATAAGTGTTTTGAGCTCTTTGCGCTGGACTTTCTCATCGATTCTAAAGGAACAGCGTGGTTGTTGGAGGTTAACGAGACACCGGCATTTTATGAGCAAGGTTATGCTGGGGAGTTGGCGCAGCGACTTATGGAGTCGTTGGTTGCTGTGACATTGGAACATATGGGGTTGGCGAAGTTGGATGATGAGAGGAATAAGGAGGCGAGGGGAAGGATGGTCGAGGTTTTGGATGCGACGAAGGAGTTGGCGAAGAGCAATATTACAGAGATTTTGCCGGGTGATTTATAGAAAGTTCAGGTCAGAATTTGTTGAGCGTAATTGGAAGAATGCGCTCGAAAGTGCGTCACATCATACCTAAAGTGTAAAAGACATAGAGTTTCATTTCAACACGAGGCCTTTAGCTTACATAACAAAACCCAGAGTCAAACTAGACCTCAAGTGAGAACTCCGTCTTAACTTGCTAATTTATATGATAGCTCATCTTACAAGAACTTACTCACCTGACTCCCTCACCCCCCTGACTTCTGCCTGGCCCTCTCCAACTACCCACAGAGTCAGACCTAAGACGGCTAAACCAAGCGCGAGTCTCTCATAACTCGATGAGAAACCACCATCAGCGAATGTTCGCGATTCTTTATTAGAAGCGGAAACTGACATTTGAGCTGCCGTTTTGAACACCTTGGCCACTTTCGAGCGATGCCTGAACGACACCACTATATCGCGTCCTACGACATCACAGGTCCTGGACTTGACCCTCTCCATCGCGGTCTCGCGCATCCGACACGCGCAACGCACGAGACCCCCCCAGGCGTCATTGCGGAGATGCGCGCGAGTTTATTTACCACAGACCGACGGTTCAACTCAACCATGTTTGCCTGAACCTAAACACAATATTTGTATAAATATGTTGGACCAGTCACGTCAATTAAAGTTTAGAAATGAACGCCGAATAGCACGATAACAGCAACTTTCAGCAAGTGTTCTTTAAAGCAACGCATCTTACGCGCGAGAAATATCCACACATCTTTGTTTTGCAATGAGCTAGGCGCAGTATTTGGGTTTATTTCATTTCTTGTTTCCTCCGTCATATGCTTTCATTTCTTTATGATTTCAGATATAAAAGATCTCGCCTTTAGTGTTAACCTCTTCTTTGATTCTCAACTCCCTCGCCATCTTACTCAGCGCCCAGTAAACCTGTCTTCCAGTTTTCGCTTCCCTTACCTGAATCAGAGGGAAGCACTATCTATGTTTCAACACTCCAAACCCAAGTTTCGGACTTCAGCAAATGTCCGAGTCAGAACTCGTGCCTCCACCCTACCGATCAAACTCACGGTATGAGTATGACGAGGACCAAGCTCACCACATCATACGTGTCGTTTCCTATGTTCGCATAGGCAAAGACTTCCTTCCCCATGTGGTGCGCTTCCCTTGTCATGAAAATGACAAGTGTATCGCCGGCTTTACTGCAGGATATGTTGCGCAGGAGAGACAAGTGGACAGAAACGGCCTCTTTGACAAACTACCTGGCCAGGTGTTGAACCAAATGGTCTCGTATTGCGATATGAAGTCGGTGTTTAACCTTCGGCAAACGCACCACTGGACACGAAGGCGGATCAATAAGATGGAGATGTATCGGAAAATCGTATCGCACGGAGTGGACCTTTGTCGCGTGCTTCTCAGAACGGGATTTGCTTCCAACGTTATTTTGGGCAACTTCTACAGGGAATTGCGCACTAAATCTTGTGAATCCTGCGGTCAATTCGCTCAGCTGGTGTGTATCACAACCTTCAGACGAATCTGCTGCAACTGTATCGAGTCAGCCAATCACATCAAGTTCCTCGAGGTGACAACAGTACAATCCTGGCTAGACCCTTCCGAATACTTATCCCCATGGTATCCAACTGTCACAGGTCTGGATAGAGAGGGTACTCGGACTCGGCTGGTACCATATCATTTGGTTGAAGATCTCGATAGAGAAACACGAAAACGAAAACGTGTAATCTTCCGGAGACGCAAACCCCACGTCTTTATCAAGCCCAACTACATGGTCACCTGCTTGCTTCCGTATTTGGATCTGAATCCGCGCTTTCTCCAATACGCATTACACTACGGATTCGCTTGCAGGGGATGCAAAGACGCAGGGAAACGGTGTGATATCGCGAAGGAATTGAGGGATGAGAAGCTTGAGAAGAGGGTTTACGACACGGAGGAGTTTTTAAAACATTTTCGATGGTGTGAGAAAGCACAGGAAATTTGGGAGCGCCCAAGGCTTCGACCCGTGTCAAGAGCTGTGACAACATCGGAGTCTGAATCAGGATCAGAGGGGGAGGGGCAAGATGAATCGAGACTTTTGCCAGCACCGGAATCTAGGTCAGAGACGGCGGGGCATGAAGACATCGACTACCCAGGACCTCAGTCACTGTTTGAACTTCCACCAGAGCAGAGACGTTCACCCCCGAGACCTGTCGAGCCCGGACACTTTCCGCCTCTAGAGCTTCCACGAGATACAAGACCTTTACCGCGGCTGACACCCGAGCCGGGACCCCCAACAGAGCAGATATCTTTACCACCACTGATACTGGAGCCGAGTCTTTCACCACGCCCAGGACTAAAGTGGGTGAGACCTTTACTATCGCAGGATTCTTTGCCAGGGGAGGAACGGCAAGCCACTCATCATCCGAGACCTCAACCAGGGTTGCCACATCGACCAAACCCGGAATGTTTACCAGCATGGCGTTTCTTGACACAGGAGGAACAGGATGCGGTTCAGTCGGAGAGAGACCACGAAGAGTCGACACATCGCCCGGCGCTTGATTACTTATCAGCCCTCGCCTCAGGACACCTGCGTCATGCTTTACCAGATGTGCCGCCCCAGCGAAACGCGCTACCTGACCAAGTCTCCTACTTGGCCCAGTATGCTCTTTCTCTAATCCGGCCCAGAACACTACCACCGGTCGATGATGGTCAAGAACATGAGGCTGCTCCGCAGGCAAGAGACCCCGATTTTGAAGCGCTGCCAGCCGACAGATGGCTTTCCCGGCCTTCCCGGCCTTGGGAACTGTAGTTCTGAATTGGTTTCCGCGAATACATCCTCGTTCACGACCAGCGAATCCCCGCTGTTGTATGGTCTTTTTGGATACTGCTTAGGTCATATGGCTTTATTTGATGCATAGCGATAGTTTCATTTTAGAGATCGGGCGTGCATGATCGGGCATTAGTTCAACTTTCAAGGCGTCGTGTAATTGCAGAATGCGAGATAGTATAGCGAGAATTAGGCGATTTGTTTAACTATGCGAAAGACGTGAGATTACTCATGACATTTTCGATGGAAAGAAGGATAGACTGTGCTGCTTTTGTACCCTTTCTAAATCTTATTTACATTAGAACATACTTTTTAGCCTGAGGACACATGGCGAGGTGGCGATACGAGAACTTTTCTGTTTCAAATTTTCGACT
Organism: Fusarium austroafricanum; assembly: GCA_012932025.1. NCBI lineage: Eukaryota > Fungi > Ascomycota > Sordariomycetes > Hypocreales > Nectriaceae > Fusarium > Fusarium austroafricanum. Next base: position 105,857 of record JAADJG010000061.1, on the reverse strand, counting down.
GCTGTGTTCTTTATCATATTGCCTAGCCTACCGCTACTAAAGTCATACAGTATAGTTAAGCTGCACGCCATTATTAAGCCCAAGGCTTGTTTTCTTTTAACTTTAATCAACTTTTAGATCTTATCAGATAAGTGGAAACTTAATCTTATCAAATAAACATCATCATTGGCGGCATTACATTAACAAGTTTGACTGTAACAATTAACCCACGTGGATTTACGGACGCTCCTCAACAAATTTTGAGTTTCAGTTTTGACGGGTAAGGCATTTCTATAGCCAAAGGTCTATTATATGTACATATAGATAAAGTATTTACGCCACTGAGGATTAAATTTGGCGGAAGTGGATTGAAGTTGGTCGATACAAGTTCCATCAGAACATCAACATCCAAGCATCGGCTGTGAAGATATCTGAATGAATCTTGGGTCAAAAGAAATCATTTAGCAAGAAGCGATGCTGGGGACGTTCTGGCAGCTGCCGTACTTGCCACCACCAGTAACCTGAACATTAGACCAAGCAGTCCAGTTCTTGCAACCAGTCTTTCCGCAGACAATAGCAATGTTCTTGCCCTTGGCGTCAACACCATTCTTACCCTTGATGTTCTTCAGGGTAAGGGCAGTGATGGGGAGACCGCTGGTAGGCTCGCCGTGCAGATCGCCGCCGTCGTAGTTCTGCTCAATGAGGATACCGTACTTCTTGATCTTGGAGAGGGTGATGTTGGAGTAAGTGACCTTGTTGACCTTGCCGGTGGTGTTCTTCATGGTCTTGACGCGGATGCCATTGGCGGAGTTTGTCACCTCGGAGTTGAGGAATTGAACGTTGTCAACGATGTTGTCGGAGCGGCCGCCGACACTGCCGATGGAGAGACCGTGACCGCCGTGGCAGTAGCCATTCTGGAAGATGATGTTCTGTTGATGGTCAGCATGCAAATTCTCATTCTCTCGAATCAAAGGCCACTCACCTTTCCGGAGTTGACGGCAACACAGTCGTCCTGGTTCCAGACCTTGGCACCGGTGATGGTGACACCAGTGGAAGAACCAATATCGAAAGCATCAGTGTTGTGACCGCCCTTAGAGTCACCATCCTTGTTATCAAGAGTGAACTGGTTGATAGCAAGACCATTAACACCGTTGACGCTAACAGCCTGAACGGGAGTGTTCTTGACGTGAAGATTGTTAATCTTGGAGTCAGTAAGCTTATGAGCAGAGAAGAACTTTGGCTTATCACCGCCTCCATTTCCGCCCTTGCCATCCCACCAACGCTCACCACCAGCGTTGAGAACAGCACCAGAGCCCTCAACAGTGATCTTGTTTCCAGAAATCTTCATCAAAGGTCCCTTCCACGCCTTGAAGCCCCAAGTAGTGGTGCCCTTGAAGACAACCTTGGTGTTGTCCTTGAGCTTGCTGAGGTCAAGGGTTTGACCAGCGGGGACAGCGATACTGTCGAGGATGATGGTGGCGCAGGCAGCTTGAGACGCCATGGCCTTGGTGGCACCGCTAGAGCCGGAGAAGGTGCAAGTGGTGGCGCGCTTGGAGTAGGCGTGGACATCGTATTCGTCCTGGGTGGTAGTTGGAGTTGAAGGGGCGGCGATGGCGCTGCCAGCCAGGGCAGCGAAGAGAACGAATCCGAGCTTAGTCATTTTGGCTGATAGATCAATTTAGTTTTTTAGTGACGAAATAAAATATGTGACAGTAAAGAGGTGGACCTTTGGCCGGCAAAAGGAATGTAATGATCGTGTGTCCTTCTTCCTCTTCTGAAGGTCTCACGCCTTAGACTATATATCACCCGTCCAAAAAAAGGCCAAGCCAAGATAATGACCCGTTATATCCGAGTTTACGATTTCCATTCTCGATTCTGCAACGGAATATGTTTATCCTCCAATTAAGTTAAGCGCCCAGAGTGTCGGTGCGGGCCGAGTTAAATGAATAGGACCCATGCCCCATTCTCAAGTGATAACCGTTGAGCGATAGGGCGAGTACGCGCATTTACGTCTCCATTAGTGGCACAATTACGGAGTTTGTGGGACAGGTGGATCGTCTCATGTCCACTGATGCCAGGGAATCGGTAACTGCATTGTATGCAAAGGCTTGGCAAATCGGGTATCCTCCCGTAGACGTTTCAGGATAGATTACCTTGAAAACAAGGCTCTTGACACCAGAGCTCTGATAAACAGAAAGCACAACCGCTGGAACAACATTAGCTTTGACATTGCCAACTCGGGTAGTGAGATTTTGTCATCATCCGCAATGAGTGAAATGAGATAGACGATTGAAGCAGTCAATATGTTTTTACGACTCTCCCAGTCTGCAGGTTAGCGTTGCAACTTTTTACTTTTATTTTATTTCTTTGCTTCATTTTTTCGTTTTTCCAAAGAAATGAGTCTGATCGGATAGATACAAAAGTAGTTGCTATCTTGGAAGCTGTTGAGGCTTATATCAACAGCCGGCACGCTATACTCCACATAACCGAAGACCCCTCATTCTTGGGTTGCGAGGAGACCCATCAACCTTGACCTGATCCTCCATGCCCAAGCCAATTCCATGCATCTAGAAGCACCATGACATTTCCCCTAGACCATAAATCATTGCAAACCACACTCGTGGGGGTAGATGATTCCCATATAATACAATTTCGGGGCATTCCATACGGTCGCATTCCACGACGATTTGCTGCAGCCGAGGTGATTGAGAAGTACCCAGAACAGCTTGACTGCACTACATTTGGGTAAGGTCTTCTGTCTGTCTTGGTGCCTATTACTGATAGCCATAGTCCTCGGTGTCCACAAGTTCCTGTTGATATTGGACACCTGCTGCGCGTGCCACCTGATCATGTTTTTCCGGAGGAACCAGAGGACGAGTTCAAATGCACAAATCTCGACGTAGTGATGCCGGATCTCGGCCCTTTGCTTGATTTAATAAAGCTTCCAGTTTTGGTTTGGATACATGGTAAACTTTGTATCAGACCGTTGTTTGTGGGAAGCTGACAAGTGAGTATAGGAGGTTCGCAAGCTGTAACGTTCGGAAGCTCCGCCTCTGGTCTTTGTGGTAAGATATGCTCTTGTTTTGGGACGTAAAGATCAGCTGACTTGGTCCCCCAGACATGACCAAAATAGTAAAGGATATGGTCAACTTGGGTATGCCAATAATCGCTGTTTCCATACAGTATCGACTCAACGTCTTCGCTCTCGGTGATGGAAACGGACCACCAAACCTGGCTCTGCGCGACCAGGCATTGGCTTTACAGTGGGTGCAGGATCATATTGGAGGTTTCACCGGCGATAAGGTACCTTATTCGTAGACCCTGAATAAGGCAACCCGTTGGCTGACAAATTGTGCAGAATATGGTCACCTTAGCGGGCGAGAGTGCAGGGGCTATATACTGCCACGCTCACCTTGTGACAAACGCCCCAGCGAAGCAGGTCATTCTCTCCTCTGGTTCGTTGTTCTTATCACCTCCTCAGCCACGGCAGGCTGTTTCAGCTATTCGCGATGTTATCCTCAACAAACTTAAAGACATCGATTCATCCCTTGACCTGGACAATGCATTAGAAAGCCAGGTGGTCGATGCGATCAAACGGTCTGGTCTACAATCTTTCTTCCTCGAATGGGAAGAGAGATTCGATGGCTGGGAGACTAGCACTGGCAAAGCGGAGAAGTTATTCCTTAGCGATGTACAGAAAGAGGTCAGTCAACTGAATTTACACAATGATACTGGTACTGATGTTTGCAAAGTCTGCCATCTGGCAAAGGGGAGTTTGGGGAATGGAGATAAACGACATCGTCAACGCATTCGACGCCGCTGGGAAATACAGTGATGAGCTTAAGAAGTTATATCACATCTACCCAGACCGGCCTTCATCTTGCAAAACTGGAGCTTTGGACTTCATCAACGACTACAAATTCTTACTTCCAATCCATCGTCTGCAGGGAGTCTGGAGCGATGCAGACAAGCCTGTCTACAGATGCTTGGTGGACGAGGCCAATCCGTGGCAGCCTTCAAGTGGGGCCCACCATGCCGTAGATCTTGTGCTGCTGTTTGGAGGTTTTGACCTGAGCTTCTCCCGTGGCGCAGAGCGTGTTGGTCAGGCAATGCGTGGGGCATGGATCGGATTTGCGTGTCTGAATGAGCCGTGGGTTGAGGGAGAGAAGGCTTATGGGTTCGGACCTTTTGGAAACTCGAAGCCTCTTGAAGATTGGGAGGTGGAATCACGTCGAAGGGTTAGAGAAGCGGAAAGACTAGGTGAGATGGACGGTGCATTGCTGAACAAGACATTGGCTGGCTTGGCCGCAGGAAAAGTGAGTTTGTTGAACTGATCTTGAGACATGTGAAATAAAATCATGGTCTAATTATTGCATTACTTTTGAGCCCATCCATAATGCCAAGAACGTCTTGCGCTTTTACCCTCTCGTGATCAGAGTTTGCAGAGGTCCCATAAAGACCGAAGACGTGATCGTTGTCTTGGCACTGAACCATTCCTGCGAACCGTAGATAATAGAGCAATAAGACTTGAGACGACTGTCATGTCAAGCATCGGCGTGGATGTATCTGGAAGAAGAAGGATTCCGTGACTGTAAGTCGTGGGCAACTCATTCTCAAACCCACGGTGATGGTAGACAGCTACTATTGAATTTTGGCCGTCATTTTGTCCGAGATCTACCAACTCGTAGCGCAACGGTCCGTTTTCGACTGGGTAAACCTGCCACTCCAAATGTACCGGCTTCGAGTTGTCGGAGATGGTCAAATATGGATAGCGAACAATCGTTTTCTTGTAATCTCTTTCCGGTAACGGGTAGCCTGACTGTCCATCAAATTGAGAAGAAGCACCGTCTGTATTGATCTGAAAAGAAACATTACCGTCTCTCTCAGTCGGAAGAGATCTGAATTGTCAGCATATGCTTCTCCAACCCACAGCTTAAACTTACACTTCAGCTTCCAAAGCGTCCCAACCCAGACACCTCTCTTGAATAAAAACGGTAGTTTCATTAGCATCCACTAGGAACCGAGTGTTGTCTGCAGCATGATATCCGGTTGGTTTTCGAAGAAGGGCTAGATGCACCTTGTAACCTTCTGATCCCATCGGTAGTTCTCCAACCTTTTCGGCATATTCCTCGGATATATCATAGATTGCATAGTGTTTTGTGATTTCGTCATGACATGGGATATATAGCGTTTTGGTCAGGTGTGCTGGGACGTGAGATATGATGTTTTTCATGACAGCCATGCTTGAATGGTTTTTTAATGCAACAAGGCTTGGATCAGTATTAAAAATTCGTCAAGTGGAGGAAGATATCTTTAAATACACTGAGAGCTGAGGTAAAAGTCTCTTTCTTCACTAAAGGCCAAAATATACACTCGAATCTTTTACAGTAACCTAAAGTTTGATATGCTTATATGAGATGGTGTGATTGTTGGAGTCTCCGATAAGTTTAACTTCAACAAGGGAAACGTCACTTGGTGACAGCATCTGACGCCGCTTGGACATTGAGGCTAATTGGGACTATGACCATAATTCGCCAAGATTATCTCAACTTTCAAGGGTTACATAATGATAAATTGGAACCATTACCACAAACAGCTGCCGAGCCCACTCTGATCACCAATGCATGCTGCACCGCTTGGACTGGACCCTGAAGCAGTATGTCCGAGTGGGGTGGACATGTCCGACTCCGATTTCTGATCCCCATGGGGTTATTCAGCGAGCCTAAAATTTGGAGCACTTGGGCCTGAGGAAGGCCCCTATTGGACAAGCCTGGGCTAGGAGGAACTTTGTACGGAGATTCCACAGGTTGGATCAGGGGATTTAACGTAAGACTTGGTTAATAAGTCCGATTAATCGGTGATTATCATACCAACTACGAGAAACCCTGCATGTGAACAACATCCAAGTCGATTTTGTCTCTGAGTATACGTACATGGTGCGACCCTTAATAAATGCAGCCTCCCACTTTTATTTCATCAACTGGATCATCGCTGATTATTGATTCACTTCACCAGCCGAGACATCCTCAGCTTGTCTTACCATTCGCCTTATAAGAACAACGACTACTGGATCATTCATCCCCACACGAGTCACTTCGTCTTGGCTATCAATCAACATGGCTACCAAAAAGTCAATGCGGATCTTTATGTCCAAGCTTACAGGATCATACCGACCGCGAATCTCAATACGGTATGTTGCGAAAAGCCGTGATGTCATGGGCCTGTCCACTAATGTGTTCCAAGACCAGACTACGATTACGTTTTTGTCAGCGGGCACGGCGATGAAGCGAAAGGTCAATATCTCAGAGGGAAGCTTTCCTTATTTGTACCCGAAGGCTATAGCATTGAAAGCGTTGGGCTCAAATTGACGAGTCGCATGTGGCTTGGGTAAGTTGCTACTGCTTCTGAAAGCCCGACCAAGGCTAACGTTTTAGGAGTGATCATAGAGTCGAGACCGAAGACGAAGTAAAATGGCAACAACGCGAGACGACCGTACACCAATGGGACTCCTTCAACATCACCGAGAAGTCCGGGCACTCATCGAAGAATGGCATACAATACGAGTGGCCCTTTGAACTGTTCATCCGCGGCGATCAAGAAGAGACGTTCAAGGGCTGCAATCGCTGCAGCATCACATACCTACTTGAAGCTTGGACAACTGAACAAGACTCAACCCACAGCTTCAAAACTTTTGCACCGATTCGAATCATCCGAACACCGGGTTTCTCATCCTACGAACTCATGGATCCTGCGACTGTACAAGGGAAATGGTCAGAAAAGGCAGAGTACAATGTTTCCATCCGACATCGAGCGATTGCCCTGGGAGGCTTGATACCCATCGAAGCGCAACTTACACCGGTCAGCGACACAACTAAGGTCATCAAGGCGAGATTCTACCTGCGGGAAGTGCATACAGTCGACGACCGGCCTGGTACCGATCGCATATACGAAGGAGACCGGATAGTGACGGAGTGGCCATTGGAGTTGAAGGACGAACCTCGGCAGTGGTGGCAGCAATGCTTACACCTTCCCGTCGCCGTTAGGAAGTGTTCTCCCGACTTCTCAGCGTCTGGTGTATCTATTAGCCACACGCTGCACTTTGAAGTCACGTTGAACCATGAAGGTACAATAAAAGAGGTATGCACGAAACAAACCAGTAGGCCGGAACAGAAGCTAACGTTGAACAGGAGGAGATCTCGATGCCGATCCACCTCTTTATCTCGCCCGAGTTTCCAGTTAATGGCTGGGGAGTGTTTGTCAGGGAGAACACCATCGCTGCGAAGGAGGTCAAGAACGTTTTGGCAGAAGGTCTCCGTGTGCCGCCGAAGTATTGCAAGGGAGATTTTGTGGAGGAGTATGGAACACCTATTGGCATTCCACCGCCAGCATACAGTGAAGTATGACGAGAACAGGATATGATATTTATAATGATTGGGGTTTATATTTGAGGTAGATAATTTGAGGGATACACAACGGACATGAGCAAGCAAATGGTTTAAATTGATACCCACATTGCAGTCATTAATACATCAAGTCATTAAACACATGGCCTTTTTCTATGTGCTTCACCTTTATCAATCTCAGATCAGCAGCCTACGCTACCTCTTCTAACATAGTGGTAATCTCGAATCAGACGAGGACGGCACCAAAAATAATACATTAAGCCACCATCGATTGAGGATCATCTGGTGGAGTTATATATACTGAATCACCCCAATCCCAACACTCCTAGTTCAATTAGTAACATTCTTGATGCGGATTCGACGGCGTTGACTTACCCAATCAATCCCATCCGGTCTGAACCAATCCACATTAGTGGCCCAGTCCTCGAACCTCAGTTCAACATCTTCCGGCATGACAATCGGAGCAGGGTCTCGCTTAGAAAGATACGATCTACCAAGTCAGCCTTTTTTTTACTTCATGAACAGCAAAGAACAACTCACCGTACACAGCGAAGAACGCGATAGACACTCGAACAAGCAGGACTCTTCATCTTCAGCGCCTCCATTCGGTTTATAGCAGCGTCAATAGCGGAAATATGCTCCGTCAAATCAGAGTCGCCGGGCATGTCTAGCATACATGAAGTAAGCGCGACAGCTCCGTGGAGTGCATTGCAACTAATCGCGCCTTTGACAAGCCAGCGATAGCACTTCAATCGTGGTAGTTCGTAGAATTGGTGATGAACGTCGAGAAGTGCTAAGCCTGATTTGATGCACTTATCTCTGGACTCAGCGCGAAAGTGATTTGAGCGCGAGCTGTGGAATGGTCGGTGGAGGAGAAGGTAGAGTTGGTGGGCGTAGGTCTGTAGCATGCACCAATGCGCGTAGCCAGAAGTGTTAAGGATACTGCGACGGCCATTCACAAGGTACGCGGTATCCCACTGCTTCTGTTCCTTCGCAACAGCGGCGTCGTACTGATGTAAAAGAGTCTCATTGAGCTTGTCATCGCTAGAGATATGCGAGCAGATTTCCGTGCCAAGTTGGAATAGACGGACTTGGAATTTGATCAGGGAGGTATCAGTGAATTGACATGGCGAATCTGCAGGCGCCGCCGTGATGCTGTGTTCTTGGATATCCTTGTCATTGACCCACGCCGGCATTGTCGCTTTCATGTTGAGCAGGAAAGTCAGATCAATATCGCGAAAGCAAAGCGCTTGATAGGTGTGAAGGATCAGAATTCCCGCCCAGCAGCGTCGACGGCGCTCTCTTAGGATGTAGTTGGATTCTTGCGTGTCTGTATGACAACGTAAAGCAATGGCGATGTTTAAAGCACTTCCGAGAAGAGCCCAGCCGTATTCTGGTCCTTCATTGTGAGAAATCATGTGAACCAGGATAAGAAGAGCTTCAAGCGTGCTAAGGTCATGTCGGACAAGAAATTGATCTTGCGAAAGCGCTGTCATGGCCGCGTTTCGGTACTTTTGCGACAGCAACGACAAGTCGCGGGGAATGGTTGTGTCTTGCCATAATACAACAAGGCCAGCGTCGCTAGGCTCGATGGTTTTGAGAGTTAAAGATACGATGGCGAATAGTAAGGCTAACCATGATAGACTAGTCTTTTCGGGAGCTTCTAAAAAGTCGAGGTACTGTGTTTGGAACGTTGGGCCGTGCAGGATGTGAAACAGCGATGACAGAGTGCCGAAGTAACGAGCGACCAAGTACTCGGTGACAGAAGTCGGTGGAAGAAGGTCAAGTAGTTCAGTGATGGAAACAGACGGTCCAAGTGAAAGTGTAAATGTTGGTTCAGGCGAATCCGGGACGATGTTCCTCTCAACCGGTGGCCGACGCAGAATATGATCCCATCGCTGCTGAATCGGCTCAGGCGACTGACTCGGAGATAAGTCCAGCTCCTGAGTTTCATTAGAGTGGACCTGTATCTGCTGCTGAACAGTCTCAACATTCTCAGTTCTCCTCCTCCTTCTCTGCGGACCGGTAAAGTTCGATCCGTACGCACAGCTCTCCTGCCAGCCTCGTTTCAAACACGTATTGCAGGGCAAACCGCGGTCGCATTTGAGCTTTGAGTGGCGACAGGGATCGCAATTCAAGGGTTTTCTGGGTCTGCGTTTGTGGGCTTGGCTGCGATTTGGGGAGCTCGTGCTGCTGGGGCTTAAATGCTCCATTTAGTGGGTTTCGGGCCTTTCGGATGTATTTTCTGATGAGAATTGAACTTGGCTTTGATGGAGGAGGGTTGCAAATGAACGCACAAGGGAGGAGAGCGATGCAGAAAATCGGGATCGGAGTCGGAGTCGGATTTAGGCTGTTATGGTGATTATGTCATGGTTTGAACCAATCAGAGTGAATCGGACTTATTCAGTATCATGGACAGCAGAACTGCCCGGAAGGACTGGAAAATGGCTTACAGAGTTAATCATGCTATATGAGTCAATCGGCGAAGGCCATGACATCTTTCTAAGCTATCATAGGTACATTAGCTTTTTTGATCTACTTTCGGGGAGATCAGCGTCCTTAGTTCGTAGATGATATATAGGGCTGTAAGCAGCATAACAAGAAAGCAACCCCGAGATTTGCTCTCGTGGAAAATAACCGGCGGTCTATACCGAGTGTCGGTGGGGATTATGGCACTTGGCAACTCTATTTCCATGTGATATCTCGTGCGGGAAGACCAGGGGCTGCTCATAACACATACAGCTGATTTGTAATATATCTGTCGGCCTACCCATTTAACCTACTCCACCGTAATACCTCCCCTGAATAGGATCAGTGACTTCCTGATTTAGCACGCCGAACGCCAAATGACCATCCGAATTTTCCGTCGAGACATCTCCCCATCTCAACTTCACGGTTGCCATCACATCTAAAGGACTACCTCCTATCTCTACCGGATCCAAAGGTTGAATGGCTATCGTATCCGCTTTCGACGTTGCATCAGTCAATCTGATGGGTACACAATGGCAGGCAGCCGATATGACCTTTGAGTTGCTTCCTGCAAGAACCATGTCACTAGACAAGTTGAATCGTGCGAGGATGATGGGGATGAGTGCTATTAATAGTGACAGGGAAAATGCGATTAAGATGGCGACGGTGGAGAACTGAAGCCCCCGATCGATCTCAAAGATCTCATAAGGTATTTTACTGTCATAGACTAAGAAACAGATTAGTTCAATATTATTCTCGCCTCGTCGATCAAACTACTCACACTCATAATTGCTTAGATAGAAGCAGTTTGAGTAAACCCAATGCAGTATACTGCTCGTAGCAAGGAGGGGAATAGACCAGCGGCAAGGTAGCTGCAGCCGATAAGTTGAACGTTGTTGGCCCCTAGGCTTGGTCACTCTCAAGGCCTTGAATGTAATTCCATAGCTAGCCCATTCAAACTCTGCTAGCATTCGAGTTATCAGTCCGTTGACTGCCATATAACATACCGACAGCAACAGCTGCGGCGTATTCGCTATCATTGTCAGCCCCAATAGAGAAGCTGACTGCAATCTGGAATCATTTATGCCAGCATTTCCTTGGTGATGTGAGAATCGAGACTCTTTGCTGCATGCCTTTGTATCAGTGTTTGGAGCTTGGTAAAGACGCGGGAACTTGCATAACAACGTACAGCGACTGGGTTTGAAACGCTGGGATAAGAAGAAGCCCGCTGAGAAGCAGTAAGCTTCCAATAAACGTATAAGATAGAAGCCAAATGCCTGGGTTTACTGCACTGCCGGTCAAGCGCCTTTTCCTCTTCCTCCAAGGTCGTGGATTCTGGAGGGCCGCATCTATGTCAACTTTCATCTCTATGTCCATGTTGTCAAGCGTACACATTCCTTTTGTTCCAGCATCTGGTTTCGCGACGAAAGAGGCAATACCGTCCCCAACAGTCATTAGAGGGTCTTCATCTCCCCAAGGTTTGGCCTTGAAAGTATAACTGCATAGCAAACATTTGAGGATACACATGATGCAGACGATAAGTAGAAGAGGGTTCGCAATACTGAGTCGACATGGAGCTTGAAAGCTCTCTGAAAGGCAGTAGTCGATCTTCATGGTCTCAAAGGCTGGCTTGTACTCGGTGGTCATTCCCAAAACTCCAGTAGTCGGATCAAGTGTCATGTTGGTGGATCTTTCGCTTTTATAATTCTCAAGATCTGCAGTGATCCCTCTAAGGCGGATATGATCTTGCAAGGACCACAATGAGTTCGTTGTGTTTCCATTCCCAGCGCCCCAGGGCTTTTTGAAGATATTGTGTCGAGTCCACTTGAAGCTTGGAGTATTGTTTTGGTTACTCATAACCATAATGACGTGGCGATAATATACCATGGGTGTATCGAGGTTGTTATAGCGGCGCATGCACTCTTGAAAACTCATCCACTCCCAGTTCTCGTTTTCCACCTGAGAAGATGATTCTTGTACGCTCTTGATAGTAGCATTGGTTCGATTCGTCAATTCCGAAGGGTAAAAGAAGCCGGACGACTCTGTTGCAGACGGAAGTGTAAATCTAGCGCCATCTAGAAAGGTCTCGGAAGCCATTATGACCATAAACCCGTTGATAGCTTTTGTCTCGATAACGCAGCCATTAAAAACCAAATGCAGAGGTATGGAGCTAAGGGATAACAGACTCCAAAGCCAGATCCTTCGCGTGGATATAAACCTGAAGTTATGGATAGAATGCACCCCGATTTCTACCCAGCTTCCAGAAATGTGAGCACGGTCGACATCTAATCTGGTTGGAGCAACGAGAACTTGCATAAAGAAGTTAGATGACCCAAGAACACCTGTTCCAATAACATTGATGGCGAGATGAATCCAGAGATTTGCCCGTGAGGTTTTGTTGCATGAGCCGCTAAAAAGTACTGTTTCTCCAAACAAGGATGCACCGCCTCCGTTCACAACGTGGAGAGATATTATGAGTGCTGTGAGTAGGAGAAGAGTGAGAACGACAGCAAGTATGGTCAGATAAACTGCAGTCTTTTTCCAGCCAGAAAGCTGGGGCCGCTCTATGGTGGCATCCATAAGGTGAGTGAGAAATATGAGAATAATAAAATGAGAAGAGTGAAACTAGAGGATATATGGCAAGACGATCATTACTTGACCCTTCAATGCGTGGATGCTGGTGGCGCGCGAGCTGAATTCAAGCTTGGTAGTTCTAAGAGCGCCTGTCCGATGGTACATTGCAGTGGAATGTGAGCTTTTTCAACAGTGTCCAATGGCAGGGAAAGGTTTCTCTCTTAGTTAACTGCCTGCCAAGCATTACAAGGCAGACTTGAACGCCACAACACGAATTGTCCAATTCCGTGCACCACTAATTTACGCCAAGCCAATAGTGCTGGAAAATTGTCTTGAATTCTTACAGCGGCTGCAGTAGCGGTCTAGAAGCAACAAAAAATCTCAGGTCGTAGGCCGAAGTAATGCTGTGAGCATCTAGTAAGATCCTCATGACACTCTCGCATAGTCCATCAAGCCCATTCACTAAGTGGGGAATCTTCTTATTCAATACACCTTTGTCATAGAACTCTGTCTCTGTTCTAAGCGCTCGACTGCCCATCTCACCTCGACTCAGCCCAACTCGACGGGACTGTCCCTTCATCATACGAAGTTTTGATGATTCGGATGCGCCTCGGACTGACCAGAAAACGAAGTCAAAGCACGCCGCTTGAATCAAGGTCCCTGTTTATGCAATATGACTGACTGACGATCGGGGTCGTACGGCGAGGCTGCTTTCTCGTGCGTGTACATTTCACTCAAATAATTAGCCGAGCCTGATTCAGTACATGCATCATCGGCTGAAATGGAATACGCCGTATGGAAAATAGATTCCATCAACCACGTCAGATTCATCAATTATTTCGACTGGTCAGTTTTCGTTAGTCTCACAAGCGCTTACAAGCATAAGGCATTTCAAGCGAGCCTGATCTTACATGCCAAGCCGTCACTATCGTGATTTTTCACTTTCGCTAATCTAAGAATTCCCGCAAGATCTAACTCACTATCAATACAATATCATCTATAAAAATACCATCAATCATTTTGTGGTACAAGATTGCCACAACGTCTTCCGCTCGTTATCCAGACAGAAAGGCGGGCTATACGCACTTGGAGTTTGTTGAGCGGTCATTCCTCTCAGGGAAAAGATGACGGATCAAGACGAAGCCATTCATGTGGCTAGACAGGCCATACAGGCTCTGTCACGCAGTCATCCAGATCGGCCAGGATGTTTGTACGACCTTGCACTCCTTCTACATGATCGGTTTACAGACACGGAAGAAATGGCGGATCTCAATGAGGCTATCGTTATCACAAAGCAAGCCGTCGATGATACCACTGAGAATCACCACCTTGATAGGGCAGAGTGGCTAAACAACCTTGGAGCTCTCCTTTATCACCGCTTCTTGCTCGAAGACGAGTTATCCGATCTGGATGAGGCTATACGTCTTGGCCAGCAGGTTATTGATCAAACTCCTAATGAGGACCCTGATAAAGCTGCTTTCTTACATAATCTCGCTCTGAGGCTTGACAGGAGATTCGCCTTTGTGGGAGACGCAGCCGATCTGGATATGGCGATCACTATCATCCAGCGAGCCATAAGTCTGATACCAATTGAACATCCAGACGGAATTGAATTGCTACATCAACAGGCCAGCTTGCTGGGGAAGCGTTTCTCAAAAACGCAAAAAATATCGGATCTTGATGAAGCCATTGATAGCGCTCGAAAGGTTATCGAGGTTACATTGGGAGACGATCCCAGTAAGCCAGAGCTTTTGGACAATCTTGGAACACTTTTGGCCAACCGATTCTCCATCAGCGGTGTGATAGAAGACATCAACGAAGCCATTAAAATGGCCAAAGAGGCCGTTGAATCAGCCTCTGTTGACAACCTTGATGAGGACCCTGACCTGGCTGGGTTCCTCAATAACCTCAGCATTCATCTTGGTGACCGGTTCCTGAAGTTGGGTGTGTTGTCCAATCTTGACGAAGCTATTTCTACTGTGAAACGGGCAATCAGCATGACTCCAAACAATCATCCAGATCTGTTTGAATATCTAAGTACTCTTAGCGTACAGCTGGGAAATAGGTTCGATCATACCGGAGAGATCACGAACTTGGAAGATGCCATCGATTCGCTACGACAAGTGGTTAATGGAACTACAACTGACCATCCCAACCGATGTGTATGGCTGGTCAACCTCAGCAAACATCTGAATGACCGTTTCTCTCAATTAGGAACATCGGAGGATCTCGAAGAAGCTATCACACTTGCTAGAGAAGCTATTGAGAACACTAGAGACACTAACCCCGAATTTCCAGGCTGGCTAGACACTCTCGGAGCCTGTCTGGGTAACAGATACTCAAGTCAAGGGAACATGGAAGATCTGGAAGAAGCGATTACAACCAGTCGGCGAGCTATCGAGAACACGCCCTCTGGTCATGCTGAACAACCATTGAGGTTAAATAATTTCAGTCTTCTCCTTGGGGATCGATACGCGGCCCTAGGAGTAAAGAGTGATTTGGAACAATCCGTTGATGCCACCAGAAAGGCAGTTTCTCTGACCCCCAAGAACAGTCCAGACCTCGGTGTATTGTTGAACTCTCTCAGCGTAAGACTGGGAGATTGGTTTTCTGCTCAGGGGAACACAGCGGACTTGGAGGAGTCAGTCAAAGTCGCCAAGCAAGCTGTTCATAACACTGCACGTAACCACCCCAATCGGGCCAGTTACCTGAAGAATCTGAGTCTCCAGCTTGGCAGGCGGTTCTCGCATATTGGGGTGGCATCAGACATCGAAGAGTCCGTTCAGGCCGCCAGGGAGGCGATTGAGATCACGACTAAAGACCATCCGAACTGGCCCATCTTTGTGCATAATCTTGCCTTACAACTCAGCACTCAGTTTTCACGTACCGGCTCCCTAACGGACCTTGAAGAGGCCATTAACCTGGCGAGACAAGTCGTTGATATCACTTCCGACAGCCACCCTGAGCGAGGCGCACAGCTTAGTACTCTCTCCGTCGTGTTAACTACTCGGTATCAGCGAGTTGGGGCGATCGCAGACTTGCATGAGGCTGTCGATATCGCACGACAATCTGCAAAGGCAACTTCTCACAGTAATGCCAACAGGTGCCTTCGTTTGAACAACCTTAGCGCTCATCTCTACTATCGGTTCAGTCGGTCTTCCGACTCAGGCGAGGGATCAGCGGACCTCGAAGAAGCCATTGACACTGCGAGGCAGGCAATAGAAGCATGCCCAAAAGTTCATTCTGAGCTCCCTAACCTACTGACGAACCTGGGCGTCCAGCTCACCAGTCGGTTCTTGAAGACTGGGGACATGGAGCCTCTGAAAGAAGCCATCGATGTAGGCAAAGAGGCCGTGAGTCTGACGACCACGGATCATCCTGATCGAGCGGTTTGGTTATTTAACCTGAGCCGTTCTCTTGACCATTGGTACATGAGCACGCGTACGCAGAAGGACTTAGAAGAGGCTACGGCAGTCGCCAGGGAAGCAGTAGAGGCGACCTCTGACGATTATCCCGGCACTGCTGGGTTGCTAATCAACCTTGGGCACCTTCTGGATTACCAATCTCTGCATATGAGCTCAACGGCTGCGGAAGCAGAGTCTTGGACCTGCTATGACAAGGCACTAATGTCAACTGTCTCCCTTCCCAGCTATCGCGTATTCGCAGGCCGACACCTCCTATCGAGGCCCGAAATCCTAGATTGCGGCCAGCATGCCTACGATATTGCCAAAATGACCATCAGCCTCATGCCGCTCTCGGCACCCAACTCACTTGCATCAGTGGATAAGAAGGTGATTTTATCTCAAGCCTCTGGTATTGCCTCTGATGCCGCGGCTGTTGCATTGCATTGTGGCCAAGGGGCTTCAGCAGCTATTGAACTCCTCGAGTCTGGGCGAGGTTTACTTGCTGGAGCACTGCGTGACCTACGGGCTGATATCTCATCACTACAGGGCAAATGTCCCGAGTTAGCAGGGTCATTTTACGATATTCGCCGGATACTTGATGCACCAGCATCTACAGATACTCTCATGTCTAGTGATTCAGTATCAGGCTTGCCTTCTCGTATTGGGGTCGACCGCCGACACTGGGCGAGCAATGAGATGTCAGCACTCCTGAAAAATATTCGCTCTGTCCCAGGCTTCAGACGATTCCTTCTGCCTGCAACTCAAAGGGACATGCGTCTGGCAGCGCAAGACGGTCCCATAGTCATCCTGACTATGAGTTCCCACAGATGTGATGCTCTTCTTGTTGAAATGCGTGGTTCTCGAACTTTATCCCTGTCAGGGGTTTCTGAAGAGGAGGTTTTCAAACGAGCCGGGTCTCTTCGATCCTTGCAAACGCTGGAGTGGCTCTGGGATGTTATAGTCGAGCCCATACTCAAATCTCTTGGGTTCCATCAACGTCCACCCGCTGAATCCTGGCCCCGTATCTGGTGGATTCCAACAGGACCTCTAAACAAATTTCCGTTCCATGCAGCAGGCCACCATTTGCAATCAGACGGAAGCACAACACTTGATCGCGTGATATCATCCTACAGTTCTTCGATCAAGGCAATTATCGATTCCCGTCAGAGTCGCAACAAGTCCGAGACAGTAGATTCAGGTGGAGCCGACGTTGTTCTTTTGGCCATGAACGAAACTGCTGGACAGAGCCAACTGCGCTATGCAAATTCCGAAATCAACGCCGTCAAATCAATGTGTGATTTGGCAGGGTTACCAGTCAAATATCCACAGCCAAGACAGATTGAGACGCTATCAGCCCTCAAGAAGTGCCGCGTCTTTCATTTTGCCGGTCACGGCAGTACAAAATCGGATCCCCTAGACAGCTTGCTATATCTGGAAGACTGGAAAGATAACCCTTTGACAGTATCAACCCTGTTGGAAACCAATCTCCGCTCCGGCGCACCTTTCCTCGCCTACCTCTCTGCCTGCAAAACTGGTGAGAGCCTGGACGAGAACTTGGCAGATGAGAGTTTGCACCTGACCAGTGCGTTTCAGTTAGCCGGGTTCAGACATGTCATTGGTACTTTATGGGAGGTGGACGATGCGTTGTGCGTGGACATGGCAAGGATGACGTACGAGGTAATAGGTGCCAGTGGATTAAACGATGAATCAATCAGCAAAGCACTACACCAAGCCACCAGGGGGCTTCGAGAGAGGTGGCTGGCAGAGGAATTAGCCAAGGCCGAGAGTAGAGGGGAACGAGATATTGTTCCATGCGATACCATGGAGCATAAGATGCCATTTTGGGTACCCTACGTACACTATGGTGTGTAAGGATTTTTGTTAGCGTTCAAGCCATTCATTATACAGACAGCAAGTTAAAAAGGATTAGTAACTAATCGATTGCACACCACTGACTATAGGACTAACAGCAAACGGTATAATTAAGTCTGTTAAAAGCCGAAATATTTCCAGCCATATTAGGCAGCTTACCGCGCCCGCCGAGCTATAAAATCTAACTCGGCTTGTTAGTCCTTTTATTGCCTTATGTTGAATAAATTTGTTTTAGAGTTTTTAATTATCTTTCCTCGTTGGCAACTATTAAGTCTTTTCCTTCATTTATAATTGTATTGGCTATCCTTTCCTATAATGGCCTCTTCGAGACAATCAGCCAGCCTTTTCGACGTCCAAGGCATTGTGGCAGTTGTGACTGGCGGAGGCAGTGGTACGTCTGTTCCGAACACAAAGAAGTTTCTATACTGCTGGGAAATGAATGTCAATATAAAAGAAATGATGTTCGAACTAATCAAGGTATTTAGGGCTCGGGCGATTCATGACGCAGGCGTTGGCCGAGAACGGCGCCAAGAGAGTTTACATCATTGGCCGGAGAAAACAAGTTCTGGAAGACGCGGTCAAGCAGATCGTATGTTCAAGAGCCAAGCCGCTACATGCAAAATTCTCTGACAGTTTATAGGGCTTGGATAACGTGATTCCGCTTCAATGCGATGTGACAAATCCCGAAAACCTCAAAGCTGCAGCCTTATTTATTGAGAATGATGTCGGATATATCAACCTGATTGTGGCCAATTCTGGTATTGCTGGGCCTTCTGGAGATGTCCCTCCAAATGCCACTATAACCGAAGTCCAAGATGCTCTTCTGAACATTCCTGTGGAAGACTTCACAAACACTTATCATGTCAACTGCACTGCGGTCTTTTACACAGCGATCGCCTTTCTTCATCTGTTAGATAAGGGCAACAAATCTGGCTACCAGGGAGGCAGAAGTCAACTCATCGCGACCAGCAGTATTGGAAGCTTCAATCGAAAGATCACGGCTGGCTTCGCTTACGGTACCAGTAAAGCTGCAACGACTATGATGTTTAAAGTACTAGCTACGTATCTAGTACCATACAGAATCCGGGCCAATGTCCTCTGCCCAGGATGTGAGTACTACAACTACTCTGAACAAAACAACGTCGAACTGACAAGCTTAGTATTTCCAACTGATCTCACGACGAGCTTGATTGATGGGGATGATCCAACAGCGGAGGGTGCTTTTCCCCTGGACCAAATCCCTGCGGAGCGCGCTGGCATGCCAGAGGACATTATGGGCCCCTTGTTATATCTGGCATCTCGTGCAGGAGCATATTGCAATGGAAACTGTGTGCTTACTGACGGAGGTCGCCTGAGTGTCACTCCGGCTACATATTAATTAGTATCGGCCCGTTACTGTCTTCACAAGAGCTGCCAATTGTATGCAATAAGAATTCAGATCAAGATTATTTTAACTCGGGTCCCTCCGGCTTGACATTCCTCCAATGCGCACTGTACGTGCCCCAAACCCATTGGACACATAAACATTAATGCGGATACTAGACGTAGTTACGTATATTGTTTTATTCTTATACCCCACTTGACTGAGTCCGCATGGCTGTGGCTTCCTTGATTTGCTCTAGAAATAGCAAGTGATAGCGAGCGGGAGTGGAGAACTAGTAGTACAATCCATATCTACGTACGGATGGCCCTCAGACGTGTACCCGATTAAGAACTTGAACCCCGCATTAGCCGACCAGGAACTTGGTTTGAAAGAAGAGCTTAAATGCAGGCATCTCCACCTGACTACATGTGACCATGCATTATGTGCTGTTGGTTCAACGTGAATCACCCTCCAGTGAGACCCAAGCTTAGAGGTATGGCCAAGCGGGGTTGGGAGGCTGCCTAGAGTAAAGTCATCGGGATTATTTGTCAATTAGTATTAGCTATCACTTCAATATGTGACTATGGAATATTAGCGGCTTACACTTTCTCTATGGAAAAAGGCTAAAAATGTATATGTGTATGAAGGGTCCCCTTTCTGAAATCAAGATTAATCACTATCAACACCACTAAATTGAGGAGCCGCCCCTGAAAGCTCACTCAAAGACCTTGCCATAAACATGGCATTTCCGATGCTTGATAATCCATATGACAAGCCTGCATTATAAGGATCGGCACCCCCTTCAATTCCAGAAACATGCGTTCCGAACTTCCCAATCACCTTCAACCACTCTTCAATCCCCAAAAGCGGAGCATACGAACCCTTAACATCAATACTCTCCACAATCACCCAAACGAGACAGGCAACCTGTCCACTCGCCGTTATGACACCGCCAATGTTTCCGGCATATTTGCTCCAGACTCGTCCGAGAACCTCAATGCTTCCAAAAGCCCAGCTGACGAAGCGTGGGACAAAGAGACTGTCGTTCTTGAGCTTTTTGACGATGGTAGCATCTCCTGTCTCCATATCCCAATCGGCGAGTTGGCTGAACTGTGCAAACCATATGGCGAACTTTCCAGCACCGGAAAGAAGGGTGAGCCACACTGCGCCTTCGGGAGTGAAGATACTTGGAAAGGTTACGTAGTTGTACCAGAGAAGTCCGCCTGTGGCGACAGCTGTTTTGAGGATCTTTCCTGTTTTCCCGTGAGCTTTTGTGAATTCTTTTTGACTATTCTCAGAGGTGTCCTTTTTGTTGTCTGATTTGCTATCGCTGCCGCTACCGCTGCCGCTGCTGTGGCTGTTGCTGTTGCCGGGCGTAACAGTCTTTCTTTCTGATGGTTTCATATCCGGCATCGCTTGTGCCGCAGAGATGTTGAAAGACCTTTGAACTTGGAATTGCTGTGCCTGTTGCGTCTGTTGATTTGACTGGGTATTTTGCGACTTCTTTCTTGTCATCCGAGTATCAAGCTCCCGCTTGAGATCTCCTGTACGTGTGTAATGACCAATGCCCTCAATGTCCAGCGGGTTAGACCCCGTGGTGGTCTTGTACACAAGGGTGGCTGGAATGGCAATGATGAGGCACACTGCGTCGAGAACAGTAAGATCATTACCGGTCAGGAGCCTGTAGAGGGGAGATAGGACAGGAATGTCGATACTGGCGTTAATCTTGTCAGCAATCTCTAAGAAGAGATCGCTCAAGGATCCCAAGATGCCAGTAACGACGGAAGAGGCAAGAGAGACAAAGTCCTCGGCAAAGTCAATACCAACTTGAGAAATCAGATCTCCAACGGTAGCATCCTCTTTGCCAAGCAAAACGAACAAGTTGGTACCCGTTCTCTTGACAAGGTTCTGGATCTTTTCGATGACATCTTGTAGCCTCTTCCAGATCCTGTCCCACGTAGGCTCCCCTTCTTTCCGCGGCCCGACTGCTCCGCTATGTTTGGCATGGTAAAGACCATATTGACCCTGGGGGCTCTGGACATGCTTCTGAGCTTGGCTGTTGGTGGATTTCAACTTCTTCTGTTTATGTGCGTTGGGAGATAAAGGTATGTCCAGTATCTCCCGTGGAAGTTTGTCTTGATACTCTCTCATCATCCCAATCTTAGCCTCTGTGTCATCAAAGAAAGCCTGAGCCTTTTCTTCCAAGCTCTGAGCTGAATCGGCAGCCAGAAGTATACCTCGAGTTGCAACGTTGACGAGAACGTTCTTGACGGCTACAATATCGCTCCAGTTAAAGATAAAACTGAGTTTCTGCTTGATCTGTTCCCATCCGTCTGAAATAGCTTCAAGAATGGTTTGAACAGCTGCTGCGACATGTTGAACTGTTTCAATCAAGAAGTTCCAGGCTTTCTTTCCCAGTTTTACCACAAAGTTCCAACCTTCCTCGGCTTTCTCAATGAGAAAGTTCCAGCCTTCTTCTACCTTCGACCAGAGCCAGTATAACGCGCCCCAATTGCGGTCGCCTGCGTTTGAGATACTTTGGGATGAGACAGACACGCTCGGTTTGCCTTCAGAAATCTCATTCTTGGTCTTGACAAGTTCTTTGAGGGCTTTGGTGGCGTCTTCAACCTCCTTATCCGAGACTCCTTCGCGCACGAACTTCTTACCATTGCTCAGCTCCATGTTCTTCAGGTTATCTGAAGAGGCAATCTCGCCAATAGTAGTCCAGACCTTGGACATGGGATCTATGATCTTCTTTGCCACCAAGGTATTTGGGCTAGAAGGCACGTTCTGCAGAGTAATCGTCGGAGCGGAGAGTGCTTCACTCCTGATGATGATGGTCAAGGCACCTTCTCCATCTGTATGAACCACGTCTCCTTCAGTCGAACCTCTCATCGACTTTCCATTGACGATCAGCTCCGTTGGCGAGGAGCTCAAGAGCTGTAGTGGAATATTTGGCAGAGGAACTTCGTCCTTGTTGGATAATGATGCGTGTATTGTGTACGAAGAGAACGTTATCATTCTTCCAGAGTCCGGTATCATGATATCCACGGGTGGTTGCCAAATGCCAGTCTGATTGTTCTGCTCGAGCATCTTGATAGTTCTGTCATCATTGGCAACAAAGAGTTTGTGGCCAAAGGTAGCACTGCGTGCTGTTGCAAACCTTCCACCACTCCCCACACGATCGAGAAGAGGAATGAGAGATGTAATGGCTGTTGGTGGCTTGTTCTGTGAAAAGACGAATTCTTGATATGACAAGCTATTGTCTTTGGTGAGAGACCAAGATGATAGTTTGTCTCCTTCTTGGACAACCTGCAGCTGTGAAAGCTGGGTCGTAGTGGCGTAGTCTGAAATAACAATAAATGGCGATGTTTCACCGTCTTGAAAGTCGCTTCCACGACAGTATGTCAACTTGCTTCCACTAATAAGCAAATCTGTGGTTCCATCTTCGCCAACTAGCCCAGTAAGCTTGTTGGCATTATCAGGAGCGGTTTGAACAACCGGAAGCATGGTGGGATGCGGGTCGGTGGAATCATAGGCCATGAATCGAAGCTGAGTTGAGGACCTCTCTTTGTACAGGACGTAAAGACCTCGATAGTCTCCAGCTACACCAGGACACAGGTCTAGGATGTCCAATGCGTTGACTGTCATTTGGAAAACAGTATCGTGTGCCCAAATTCGTTGTAATGGTTTCACAGATACGGCCCAGATATCTTCAGTCGCCTTGTCAAGATGATTGAATACAAGATGAATCTGAGGATAAACACCGCGTTCGTCACTAGAACCCTAACATCGGTGAGTAAATCTTTGTGAATTCCGTTACATGTACTCACTGCTAGCATGATATCGCTGATATTAATATTCCACTTTGGATTTCCAGTATAGAGGTTATCTTGAAGATTCTCTGCAGACCATACTTCTCTCTTCGGCTCCATTGGCTCAATCACGAGGAGTCGGCCTGATCCATCTTTCTGCCGAACGGCGAACACGAGGTTGACTCTATGATCCTTGGCATTTTGGCTCACGGCAAATGCAGTGACTTGCTGGTCATCAGCGACGCCAAACTTTGGGCCAAGTCGGAGAAGTTCGTTGTGACCATCTGTGCCTTTGAGAATGAGACACAAACTCCCAGTATTGTCAACACTGAAAATCATGCATTCGCCGTTGCTGTCTAGAACAACAGAGAACTTTCCTCGGAGCATGAGGGGGCCTGCTGGGAAGGCATTGTCCATAAGCTCACAACTTGCGGTGATATTCGCCATTTCGCTGTTGAGATACTACTCAGGTAAGTAGTAATGAGGGTTACAAGATTTGATAGATTTTGGCTGTCAACAAAATGAATGAGTCCTTCTCCCTACTATTAAGTGTTTAATTCAAGTGGAAAGACTAAATTCATTTTGAAAGCCATTCGCATATTAATGTTGCACTGTGGCAAGGCCATGCTTGCGATATTCAGCGCATGTCTAACAGCCAATATTCTCAATAGGTTTACGCAGCAGCGCCAAATCAATAGTTTTAGTCGCACGTTACGTCACACGACAAGTCTAGGCCTTTGCATAGCCTGTTTCTGACAGGCAAAAGAGGGGTATGGTGTTATCTGCCCAGACCTTGAACGCGATTGGCTCCTCAGGTGCAGTGCCAATGTTCTAAAGCCAATAGTTCTAAGCATGTTCGCCTATTTAGACGCATTTTCAGTTTATCACATTGCGCTTAAAATCTTAGACATAGCTGAAAACCTTACAGGGCTAGGGTGTCTCAGTTGTATCGATTTAATCTGGTCTAGAAGGATCCAAATATGTCAAGCGGCGTGTAGCTGAAACTCGATGGCGCAGCTGATAAGCTGCTTTTGAGCTAGTGAATAAAGTTATCTTTTCCTAGCAAGGTCATTGGTCAACTTGGCCCATCGACTGTCATACGAACTTCGAGGTTGAGAGGGTGCAGCATTGCTCAATAAGAAATCTAAAAAGGCATTCATCAACCTCTTCATACAAAAGAACACAGCAGGTCTCCATCAAATTTTGTTCGTCATCACTTGAGTATCGAAAACCATGGCTTCTTCACCCGCGTCGCCCTCGCGCCTCAAGGTCAACATCCAAACCTTTGACCAAGTCATAGCCCTTTCCCAAGCACACATCAATCAGACCCTCAAACACAACTTCACCTTCACAAAATCAAACAAGGACCTTCTCAAATTTGGAAAGGATTTCAATGGATACTCCTTGTATGGCGACTTGAAGCCGCCAAGCATTGGTGTCATCGCATCAGATCAAGGAGAAAAAGCCCTCTTGTATCTTGAATTCAAGGATGGTAGCGAATTCTTTTGGACAGAAAACACTTCAATTAAGGGTGCAGATGGGCGTCCGGCAAAAGCAACCGCAGAAATTAAGCAAATTTCTGCCAGTGGTTGGCGCCTAGCGTTTCTGACAACCTTTTCTCTCCAGGAGGTTGCCAAATCAGACCTTCCAAATCAGGTTGCAGCAGTAACTTCTGAGCTTGGAAAGCCTGGAGACTATAGCATCAGTCGGCTGATCATCGACTTTGGCAACGCGAAGCATCTCACCTTGGTGTGGGAAGAATGCCTTACTCCTGGTCTGACGGGCGAGACCAAGGATAAAATGAAGTCCCATATTCAAATCTTTTTTCAGGATTGGTTTGATGCTTTGAGAATATCAGGAAACTACAATGTCCTTGGCTACACCGCCAAGGTTAACCCTACTCCCAAGGTGTTGGAGCAAGCAAACAAAGATGCACCCCATCTCTCCCCCACGGCGTTACGATTACAGACAATGATCCAGCCCTCAAGCGGAGAGGTTCCCAATGAAGATGGTCACTTGAACGCCATTCTGTTCACGGAGATGACAGAACAGAGATCATTACCGAAGGACAAACTACCATGGTCAGGGGACCTGTTCTATCAGAGCATTGGCGGCACACTAGCCATGTCAAAGACTAACTTTTGGGAGAGGTTCATCAAACCAAAACTCCAAGTTGTCAATCAAGAGAACCTGAAACTCATGAATCATATTGCATGGCTCTTTTGCGACCAGTCAAGGTTCAGTTCCCAGCAGTCCATGTTCACCAATCCCATTGCCAATTCCCCATGGGTGGTTCAGCCCAAGGAAAAGGGAACCTTTGAAAATGTGAACTTCACTTTCAACAAGGACTCTAATCAACAATGGCGAGAGGAATTCAAGAATGAGACAACCCGGAAGATGTCAGATGGCGAGGATAAATGGACGTCTGAGGCATACTGTCGAAATGATATCCGTGCTCTACCTGGCACAGGACTGATCCGGATCGAGTCAGATGTTTATGTCTTAAGCACAAGACAGATCACCGGTTCACTGTCCCTTGCTGTTTTTGCCTTGCTCTCAATGACTCGAATAAGATGGACAACCTTTCTCAATCTACAAGCCATTGAAAACGGCGGTGCTCTGGATGTAAAGGTTACAACTGAGGAGCGAGAGGTTGACTGTCGCGTCATGCCAGTCAGTGCCACTATCTTTGACAATGTTCCTGTTCTCAAAAGCTATGTCAAGGATCTAGGGAGTAACATCGATGCAAAAACCAAAGATATACCGAACTTGGCACGGAATTATATAAAGGGACTTATGGCTGCCCAGAACACGGCCAAGCAGTTGTCAGATGTGTTGAACGGGCAAGGGAGGTTCATCTTCCCTGGAGGTGGGACGTTTGACATGAAGGATCCTATCTTTAGTAAAAATGAGGATCTTTTAATTGGCTTGTCTTATAAGCAGGGACAGGACAAGTCAGCTTAAAGAGCATGGGCGACCTCTTGGAGGCCTCATCACAAACAGAATTATGCAATCTTGGAAGTTTTTATGTCAATTTATAGTCATTTATCCTATCCAAGACTTATCCCAGGCCAACCGTGTCCAGATCATTATTAGTATGCCTGTATAACCGCCCCTTCCCAATACCAAGATATCTATCATGTGTGTTTTTACTCGTACAGTAACCTATCACCACCTGCGAACGATAGCTCGCCGTCCAGGATATGTAGGTGCAACTGTTGCATTAGTGCCACCAAGAGCAGGGACTGGCTTTCCATCCTCTGCTGTAAGCTTAGGAGGATGCTGCAAAGCCTCGTCGATGCGCATCTCGGCGGCTCCGTCGTGGAGATTTGTGAATTCAGCTGGTGCTGCGTGAGCCTTAGCAGCAGGGGTTTCAAAGCCCACTGGTGTAGCTGGTGCAGCCAGGTGTTCAACAGCAGCTGGTGTCTCATGGGCTGCAGGGACTGCTGCCTCGGGAGATGCTGGGTGCTCGACCACAACTGGGGTTTCGTGAGCTGGTGGCGCAGGTGCAGGCGCAGCTGGGTGTTCAGCTACAACAGTCTCGTGAGGCGCTGCCACTGGTTCGGCGGGTGCGGCGTGCTCAGGGACTTCCACGACAACAGTCTCGTGCGCGGGAGGTGCCGCCTCATGAGCTGGTGGTGCCTTGTGGGCTGGGGTTTCGTGAGACGGCTGCTCAATTACAACAACGGGCGCCTTGTGGGCCGGAGTTTGGTGAGCTGGTGGCGCAGCGACATGCTCTGTGACCGTGTGGACAGCAGTGACAGTGACATGAACAGGCTTCTCAACGGGAACTTCAACTGTGTGCTGCACGGGGACTTCAACAGTCTGGTGGACCGTCTCAACAACTGTGACAGGCACAGTAACGTGAACGGGTTTCTCAACAGGAACCTCAACGGTGTGAATCTGCTGAACCGGAACCTCAACTGTCTGGGTATGAACAACCGTGACAGGAACGGAAACGTGGACAGGCTTCTCAACGGGAACCTCGACTGTGTGGATCTGTTGAACAGGAACTTCGACAACCGATGTGTGGATGACGGTGACTGGCTTTTCAACTTCGACCGGCTTCTCGACGACTTGCGTGTGTACAACAGTGACAGGCTGCGCAACGGTCTGGTGGATGGTCTCGACAACTGTGACAGGCTTCTCGACTGGTACTTCAACTGGGACTGTATGGACCAGCGTGACAGGTTGCTCGATGGTTTGATGAACGACAGAGGTTTCAACTACTGTCACGGGTTGAGCAACTGTTTGATGGATAGTCTCAACGACCGTAACCGGCTTCTCCACTGGCACTTCTACTACAGCAGTGTGAACCAGTGTAACGGGCTGTTCAACGGTCTGGTGAACGACGGAAGTCTCAACAACTGTCACAGGCTGCTCAACTGTTTGGTGGATAGTCTCAACGACTGTGACTGGCTTCTCAACTGGCACCTCTACCACAGAGGTATGCACCAGTGTGACGGGTTTCTCGACGGTTTGATGGACAACTGAAGTCTCGACCACTGTAACTGGCTGTTCAATTGTTTGGTGGACAACGGATGTCTCAACCACTGTGACGGGCTGTTCTATTGTTTGATGGACTGTCTCGACAAGTGTGACTGGCTTTTCGACTTCAACTGTTTGGTGAACCACTTCAGTCTGAACCACCGTCACTGGCTTCTCTATTGTTTGATGCACAACCGATGTCTCGATGACTGTGACGGGCTTCTCGACAGGCACATGCTGGGTCTCGGTGACTGTTTGGTGCACTGTCTCTGTCTTATGGATCACCTCGCCAGGTAACGTGACGTGGACAGTCTGGTGAACAGTCTCTGTCACATGGACAGGTTCTCCGGGTATCGTGACATGTACAGTCTGATGGACCGTCTCGGTGACAGGCTCGCATACCGGAGCCGCCTCGGCAGGAGGGTTTCTCTTAAAGAGCGCAGGCTTGAAGAACGAAGGAGTAGCCGTTGCCAGACCAGCAAAGGCAGAAGCAGAAATGAGTGTTGACAGATGCATATCGGACCAGCCTAGAAGCAAGCGGGTTGTATTAAGGATAAGCGATTAAGGAAGGAAAGTCGACTCAGCGATGCCAGCTCGCGTGTGTATAAGGAACGGCAGTAACTAATAATTAGAAACAAAAAACGACAAAAAAGAATTGAATAGGCGATCAAACTAAACACGCTCCAGGCGGATAAGAGCGAAAGAGAGTGTAAAAGGGATAAAGTAGTAAGTGGCTAAAAGCGCGGGAAAAGCGAGGTTTTTCTTCGTCTTGGCCATGATGTTTTGAGGTCGCAATCCCTGCGACATGGAGCTCGCGATGAGACATGGCTGCCGTTCGGATTGAGCAATCCGCCCCAGATTCTCGTGATTCATCCATTCTTGCGAGCCCGGAAAGTTGGCAGGCCGCAGGGGGTCGCAGTCATGGCATTGTTTTACGGAGTGCAGCTTTCGTCTCGGCAGAGCATGCCCCCTGTTCGCTAACAGACGAGATAAGCTTAAGATGCATATAATGTTAAAGCCCGATAACCTCCAACCCCTGTCGTGAAACCGTCGCATTGGGTTCGTGGCGGGCTTGGCGACCCCTGGCCGGTGTTTCCTGCAGCGGAAGCCAAAGGTCCCGGCCAAAGCGACCCCGTTTGTTCGTTTCAGCCTTGTAACTACACCTGCACACAGAAAAATGCCTGATATTATACGAGAAGTCGAGATGAGGCTTCTTCACTAGTGTTTTGGGACAGCTGTCAAGTCTCACCTAGGCAGTCCTGAAACGCTACTGAGCAAGTCCCGAAAAGTCTTGGATCGCGAGTCTTGTGCTGTCTATGGGTCTCAGACTGTGAAAAATAAATAGTCGCAAGGATCCACGCTCAGGAACTGATGTTTTCTTTTTTGGAGTTCGTAAACTGCGACTCTTGCGAGTTTGAAGTTTGAACTTGGCCGGCATCATCCTTGGCAAACAGATGCCGAGCCGTGAACGCTGATAAAAAGCTTGGCAGAGCATATCTTATCTTATCGAACACCCGGGACTAACAAACAGTGCCCCAGTATACTCAATCCAAGTCCACGGCAAGACAGCAGTTCTTCCCAGAAAAGGGCTGAGAAGCTAAGCAATATCGAGTGAGTAAAAGCAGTCTATGGTGGCAATGGTAGAAAAAATTGCAGTTCTCGGGTAGACTGCTGTCCCCGTTATAGAGATATTCTTCCCCGCAATTTGGCTGCCTAGCTGTGTTGTTGATTACTTCACTTCAGCGACGTACGTAGTTCAGCTTTCATTCGGTTTCCCGCCTCTACACCTGTAAACTGCACTACTATCTCAAAATGACAAGTGAAGAAACCTTCAACAAGCAGCTTCCTTCGGCGTTAACTCAGCTCCCTAGAATTCCGCTTGATCTAGTCCTTGAAAATCTAGATCTCACATCATTCAGAAATCTGCGTCCCGCGTCGCGCCAAATAGCCATCAACAGTATCTATTCTCAATTCTTCAGATCTACCACAACAAATACATCTCTGAAGACCCCCAAATCCCTTCAAGACCACCTTTCTCACCCTGAAATAGGTCCTCAGCTCGAGAAACTCACCATCGTAGGAACGCCGTACGATGGCCCACCAGCTGAAGCTGCCATTAAAACCAAAGCGCAAAGATCCGAGTTTGACTACAACCCTTTGAGGCCCGGGCCGCGTGATCAATGGAATGACTGGCAGCGTCTGCAGAATCTCAGCCAGAAGAAAGTGCAGCCTTCAGATGAAGAACAAGCGGCGCCAAAAGATCCTGGTTGGATGCAAGCGAGGAAACGAAAAGATGAAATCGGCCAAGAAATTAATCTACTTTCGTACATATTAACCAAGTGCTCTGGTCTGCGGACTATCCAACTCGATTGTCGTAGTACAGCACTTCGCAGCAGCTCTTCTGGCCATTCTAGATGGTTTGGGGGCACAAGACTATCAAAACCAGCTATAGAATCCTGGGTTTTCCGAATTTTCACTTCAGCTTTATCCTACAGCGATGTTAAACTCAGCACCCTCGGAATCTTCCCCCAATATGGGGGTATGTAGTATAGAGACGAGAGAGATTGAATCTGGAATGAATGCTTTGGGTCTGGATGGTTTTGCAAACGCATGAAAGCATATAAAAACCTTTGGACTAAGTTTCTCAACGCCCAGGAGAGACGAAAGAATACATTCTACGCCACACACAGGCGTGGCAACGATGCTGAAAATGATGCCGAATCTTACGTCGCTGGATGTTTATATGATCTGCATCCCTATCGGCGAGAACTTAGATATAAATATCGGCGCCCGCAGGATTTACACCAAAGTATTCACTCATATCGCCGAAGAAGTGGAACTTTCACACCTGAAAGAGGTCTCTTTGAGTCGCCTTCCCTTACAAACAGATAATCTCATCACCTTCCTCAAGAATCATCCCAAAGTCGAGGTGCTCACACTGGATTCTATTATCCTGACAACTGAAACATGGTCGACTGTTTTTACACGCCTCGAATGCATGCCTGCTTTGGAGAGTCTGCGACTCATGTATCTCCGCACCGAAGCATCGCATTTGCCAGTCAATCTTGAGCCAGCCGCTTTTGAAGGTGACCGACAAGATAAGAAGAAATGGCATTCTTGGGAAGAGGGTTATATAATGCACACGAGAGAGATGTCTAAGGAGGAGATTAAACGAGGGCTTGCTTTCAAATTCAGCCAGTACCTATTGCAGCAACGGATGAATCAGGATGGGAAGTATTACATAACTGAGAAGATTAAAATATTATATAAATTATCTGTACTTGTTCTGGTAATAGCTCCCACGATCAAACTCGCTTAAGTCCATTCATAAGGTATACAAAACTTAACCAGGTTATCCCTGGAAATACCGCGAGGCTTCACAATTTGGAACAATACATCTACTGTGCGCGCAATTTAAGTTGTTTGGTTTCTATCAATAAAAACTTATTAAGAATACAATTTACATGGAGCGTTTCCAATGGTAATCTGATTTGCGAGTGGAATTCCAGCGTTAAGCTTGGATGGATGAAGCTTACCCTAAGCCAGCTGTTTCAACCACGGAGCAGCTATTTTTAGTAACAATACCAACCAACAACTTCACGCAACTTTCCCCTCTAACTTTTTTTCATACCTCATAAAATTTGCATCTCCTCATCCTCCCTGAAAATCCATAGCCTAAGGATTCCGTGCGACGGGGGACTTGTTAAAATGAGTACCCCTTTAAATAACGACGATGTTGTTGACCGAGGTGATTTCATGGACACGGATAACGCGTATGAGGTCGAAGAACTTTCTGAACCCCTCGAACGCTACTCGGAAGGGCGTTATTACCCGATCTGCATTGGCGAAATTCTAGTCAACCAGTATCGCGTCGAACACAAGCTGGGTCACGGTGGTTTCTCAACTGTCTGGATGGCATATGACATGGTTGAGAAGAGGGACGTGGCTCTCAAGATCATGTCGCCTAAACCACCAGACAAGGATGAATACACCAGGCAGAAAGAGATCATCAAGGCTGTGAAGGATAACTCACATCTCCTCCTTTTTCAGGACACATTCCGACTTCCTGGATGTATTGACATCCACCGAGTTCTCGTCTTGCCTTTACAAGGTCCGAATCTTCGAGATTATCGCTTTCAAGCTCCCGACCCTGCTAATCCTCGCCCTGTAAGGCCAATGAGCACCCAAATGTCAACTGCCAGGCAATTGCTACAAGCTATTAGAAACCTACATGAAGGCGGAATCGTGCATACGGGTGAGATGATTTCCCATACTTCCCGCTGCCTCTGATGCCCAACTAATGCTCTATAGACATAAGTACCGCAAACATCCTGTACTCGCTGAAACCATTCGAAGACAACAGTGTTGCTGCCAAATACCGACGCATAGGGCGCCCGAAAAAAAATCCTTCTGGACTTTATGTGGAAACCATTTGAGCTGGTGATGCCAGTGCGTCCTGATGACAGTCTGATCGGAGACACAATATATCTCGGAGATTTCGGCCTAGCAATCAAAGCAGGCACTGAAGTCTCCGTAAAGGTACAGTCACCTGCAATTTATTGCGCCCCAGAAAGAGCTCACGATCAAGGCCCGACCTTCGCTACTGATATGTGGAGCTATATGTGTATCTTTGCAGAGCTATATATGGGAGTCAGGCTTTTCTATGGTGGGAGCAACGTTAGAATAGTGGGAGATATGGTTCACGCCTTAGGTCATCTTCCTTCTCATTGGAAAGGGACTTTCAAGGCGGGCGGCAGCAGTGAAGACTGGTGGTACGATCCGGGACATGAACTTAATCCTACAGAGTCACTTGAAGCCACCTTAATCCACTTTCGACCGGATATTGGTCTGGAGGAGAGAGAGCTTGTGCTGTCAATATTACGGAAGGGCCTTTCCTATCTACCTGAGAATCGCCCAACTGCTAGTCAGCTACTGGAGGATACTTCGTTCAAGGCGCTTATGAAGATGCACGGAGTCCAAAGCTAGAAATACTATAATTAACTCAATTTGGAATTAAATAAGAACAGCTACCTACACACATATCGTTAATGTTCGCAGATAGAGTACACCCCAGTCTAAGCATAAACCATTGGCCGCATTATTGGCTCGAAGTATATATCATTGTGTTTCCTTTTTTATAAACTTGTTTTGAGCCGAATAGAAGATGTGTTAGGTATATATGAACTTATTTTACGTGTCGTAGATGGCATGATCTTACTACCATAATTATCGTGCAGCACGGCCCAACGGCCGGGTCTCCCCGCACAAGTGGTAACTGGGGTGATAAGTTTGAGCTTGTTGGGGTAAAACGCGTGTCCCTCCCCATACCGACAGGGATAATGGGCCTCACAGTGCTTAAACGCGACATGGTCAAATGTTTAGTCGTCAATCAATGTACATTGTTCAAGGAATGTCTATAATCTAAGTCTAAGTCTAGCCTTTTAATCGTATCTCATCAAAGACGACCAGTTGCACTTCGATACAAGTGTATTCGCCTCTCCTTCACATCAAGGTCGTTAGTCCATCCTTGCATCGTTCGTCATTTCGTGTCTCTTTTTTACTGGCGGGTGTTGATGGGAATCGAAGTCTCATTGGAATCTAACATCTATGCCTTAGCTCCTGTAACAATACAAATCTTAGTCAAACAAAATTCTTTCGTCCACGATGGCTCCAGTCCTTATTCAGTCCTGGGTCGCTTCCGGGACTCACCATCTCCCTGAGCGGAAAAGTACTCGAGGCTGCCCTTGGGGTCGGCCTTCATGGTCTTTCCGCCCTCCTGCCATCCAGCAGGGCACACCTCACCGTACTCGTCGGTGAACTGGAATGCCTTGACGAGACGGATAGTCTCCTCGACGTCGCGACCGACGGGGAGGTCGTTGACGGTGATCTGGCGGAGAACACCCTTGGGGTCGATGATGAAGAGACCGCGCAGGGCAATGCCCTCGTCCTCAATCAGGACGCCGTAGCTTCGGGAGATCTTGGTGGACTTGTCGGCGATGAGGGGGAGCTCCAGGTCGGGACCCAGACCACCCTGCTTGCGGGGCTTCTCAACCCAGGCAAGATGGGTGAAGTGGGAGTCGGTGGAGACACCGAGGACGGTGGTGTTGATCTCCTTGAAGCGGTCGAGGGCGTTGTTGTACTGGATGATCTCGGTCGGGCAGACGAAGGTGAAGTCCATGGGGTAGAAGAGGAGGACGACCCTACACCAATTGTTAGCCAACCTGTCCATCCAGGTACTCAGGGGTTTGTTTTGGAGACGTACCATTGTCCCTTGAAGTCGGACAGCTTAATGTCCCTGAACTCGCCTCCGGGGAAGAGGGTAGTGGCCGAGAAGTCGGGAGCAGGGCGCTGAACAAAAGCTTGAGACATTGTGATGGTTGATGTTGTTGTTGTTGATGGATTGAAGATTCGAATCTGGAGAGGAGAAAGAGAAGGAGAAGAAAAGAAAGCTTCGACCGACGCGATTAAGAAGTCTCAGAAAAGCAACGAGGGTGGAGACACCTTCCATCAGGGGTTGGTCTGTCCCGTGCGTGGAATGGAACGAGGTGGAAATAATCAAATTTTAGCGCCATATTAGCTGATAAGAGTCTGCCACAGTGTCCCTCAAAACAGGTACAATTCAGTAGTTAGGTAATTAGTGTCAATTGACAGCTGCGCATCACTGATCTTTTGACTGGCGGTGACGCAAATGTGGACTTATCTGTGGTGTGAAGGTGAATGCCGACGCGTTATCCACCCGCAAGAAAAAAAAAAAAAACACGTGCGGCGAATGCGGCGAACCTTGATCCATGCTAACAAATAAATTGATTCCAAACATGCAGCACCAATCAAACCTTATCAATCGCCATCGTTTATATCCGGGCCGGCTTCGGGGGTCTCGGTTGATTCGGTTCGGAAAGCCGAGCTCACCCTACACTTGAGATCGATCTTATCTATTGCGATATCGCAAGATCTTTTGGAGTATGATGTGTTGATCATGAATGTTTATTATTAATCTACTCAAGTTCTAGTGTTTGATTCTATTGCCATTTCGTGTGCTCTTGGTGGCTAATGCATGAGCTTCGTGAATCACGCTAGACATGTCATCGAGCGCTAATTGCGGACTCAATGCGCAAATTCGAAGCGCCACTTTTCCTTTGACCTTGGTTGTCAAGATTCCAGCCTTGTTGCTTGAGATGAGACTCTTGGAAACACCCGTGTTGATAACCTCAAGCTCTTCTTCTGTCAAACCCTGAGGCGCATACCGGAACGTTATGACACCAAGACTGGCAGAGCTGACGATCTCCCAATCAGGGAGTTTTCGCAACTCCTCCTCGGCTCTCTCCGCTAGATCAAATCCGTGATCAATCATTTCACCGATTTTCTCAACACCAATGACTCGCAGGGTGAACCACAACTTCATGGCCCGACTCGCGGGCCGGGTAAGTTCCATGCTGTAGTTCCAAAAGTTTGGAATATCTTCATCTTCAATCGCGACTCCATCGCGAAGATAATCTCCCTCGTTGGCAAAGCTTCGCACAAGATTGGCCTTGTCTTTGACGAGGAGAAGTCCGCAGCTGTAGGTTTGGAAGAGCCATTTGTGGGCATCCCAGGACATGCTGTCGGCGTACTTGAGCCCATCAACCGTCTCGTGTCGCGTGGCCGATAAAGTCGCAGACGCGCCATAAGCACCATCGACGTGCAACCAAATACCCTCTCTATGACAGATTTCAGAGATCTGGGCTAGAGGGTCAATAGCCCCAGTATTAGTCGTTCCACAAGTCCCAACCACCAAGAACGGGACAAGACCTGCTTCGCGATCCTCCCGGATTGTCTTGGACAGCAAATCCGGATTAAGCCTGAAATCTTCATCCGCAGGCAGTCGTCGAATCTGCTCTTTATCAAACCCAAGCAGCCGAAGAGCTTTAGCAACAGAGTAGTGCGTTTGGTCCGAAAGATAAGCAACCGCCTTGCTTGTTTCACCACGTGGCACAACCCTGTCACGAGCGAGCACAATGCCCATCAAATTAGCCATTGAACCCCCCGAAACACAGATCCCACCGGCAGTTGACGGAAAGCCCACTTGGCGCGCCAGCCACTCGATCAGCGTCTTTTCAATGACGACAGGGCCTGAAGCTTGAAGTTTTGAAGCACCGAGTGCATTGAACGCGCTGGCGACTATATCTCCTAGCCACGCAACAGGTGAAGTAGGAGATGGGATAAAGCCCATGAAGCGTGGGTGGTTAACGCGCATGCGGTGGTCGAATGCGGTGAATGCTTCTTCGAGGACTTGTTCGATTGAGTGGGCTTGGCCTGGTGTTCCTATTTTTCTGAGATAGGGAACATCTTCTGGTTGTGCGACTTTGATGATTGGGTCGTCTTTTACATCTTGGGTTGTTGAGCCTAGACGTCCGGCTATGGATTGAAGAGCTGAGCAGACGTCTTCAAGCTCGTTGTAATGATCGAGAGAACCCATATTGATTGTGAATAAATGTGTTTGTGTTGTGATATCCAGACGTTGCTGCCCTCCCCTTAAGTATTCGCATCCTTACGTCTTCATTTTTGTATTTCTATATGGCTTCTGTTCAACCAATCCACCAACGTTACTCCCGCGCCCTCTATGCCCACAATAGTGGGGCTTCCAGTGAAACTTGGCATGTCAATTGTGCGCCTTTCGATAAAATTGAAGACCCTGTCAGCATCTCACGCAATACTCAGCTCTCATAGGTTCGTCAACCTGAGACTAGTGATGCAACAGAGTATCTGACATGGGGGATTGCCGTTTTGAGTAATTTTTGGAGAGTTTCGGATTTCCGAGCTTTCACGAATGGATTGCTTTCTAATCTTGGCTTCAATTGATGCATTTTGATTGAACAAAGTGTGGGAGGCGATAAGGATTATTTGTGAGAATGGCGCGTTGTAGCCGCTTCATTAATGTTGCACGTTGTTCTGGTCCAACACAAACATCAGGCCGCCAATAGTAAACATAATTGACGTTTTCGGAACGTATGAAAATTGTAGCTGACTTTGGCTTGACGAGCTTGAAACAATACTGGGTATCCCTCAACTCCAGATCTGGACATTCAAGTACTCTCCGTACTATATTCTTTCTCCTGGCGCGAGTCCTGAGCAATAGCACCAACCCTCGCCTGCAACAACACATCCTCCCAAATTGGCGGTTTATATCTCTTCCTAACTTCCACAGCCTCAGCCTCAACGCCAAATTTCGAAAGTGTCTTCTCATTATATCACTCCCCCGCCGCCATTAATCCAATAGGTACTTTTCCAACCGTATCTTTATTGGCTTCCTTCACCCGCTCTGTCTTGTCCCTCCGGTACTACAAACCCCGTGGAATGGATAGAGAAGGCATGCCACAGAAGTTGGCCAGCCAAACATATGCCATGTTCTCTATCGTAGGATTTCCATCGCCAAGACCGTATTTCATTTCACTTGCGCCGCTGCGGATGGGAGCGTTCGGGCAAGCTGTTGTGGGGGTTATTATCATTGCCTGGGTGGGTTTGCCATAGGTATGAGAGGTGTTGCATGAGTAGGTTTCGGAGTTTTTGGGCGAAGACGTAGTCGCCGGCTGGGGTGGTGCGGCCCGTGGTAAGGAGAAGTTTGTTTGCGGGAGTTGTGTTTGCTGATTTTGGGAGGAGAGAAGCTGCGTCAGCTAAGACGGTCATGGCGTGGGCGATTTGTCCTTCCTCTGTGGAAGGGATACTAATAGGGACGATTATGTAGCCGTATTCCGTGAAGAGCCTTCCGATCATCTATTTGGTCACAATTTGAACGCCGGGAGCTGCAAGGTCGAACCATGGTTCGTAGCTACCAAGTATAACTTAGTCCGCGGCCTGGAAGGTTCCTTGTAAAGCTGCGGGAACCTTGAAGTTGGATGGGGATCCGAAATGACGTTGTAAACAGTCGCCAGAGAATACATGTCTGCTGCTATAGGTCTTTGCACACAACAAGTTGGAGCTGGGTTCGGCGTTGGGAAAGATGAGAGACGGCCGTGAGTTGGCTTCAGACCGAAGACCGAGCAGTGAGATGCTGGGATACGAATATGCCTGCAGATATTTGGAACTCAGGCATTGTTAATCGTCAAGAATCAGCAAATATTGACGAAAAGGCCACGATGTAGTCGTGTTGCTGACGGCAATAGTCTAACTCGAATCATCATGACAGAAGTCCAATTGCTCAAACCATTTAGACCGTCTTCTTTCACAGAGCAACCGTTTTTTGTTTTCTTTCTGTTGGTCAGCAATTCGAATTTATCTTGGCATGTCAATAATGCCACAGTATCAGCTTGGCAAGGACAATAATGCGCTGCACAACCGGGGTCTCGATTCTTGGGCTGCCTCACAATCGAGATCCTTAAAATCCACAGGTGTTGTAGCCGCAGCAAATCATATTTGTGAGGCTGATACTAGTCCTTTTAAGCAATGGTGAGCTTATCTTAATCTGGAATCGCTCTGGGTGAATTAAAGATGTAGCTTGCGTATGGGATCGATAGCTTCAGTGGCTAGCTCCATTTGGAGGCTTTGCTCCAAGATAATTGAATGATGGAATTCAAGGTTGAATATCGAAACAAAGAATCTCGGGATAGTCACTTAAATCAACACCTGGGTGAGAATGAGAAGGATTCCGAATAGCCGGGATTATAGGGCTAACAATCTGTTTCTTTGCATCCGGGTTCCCCGCCCAAGAAACTAACTATCACGATCAGATAAGGAAATTTGTGAGCGATAAGAGAGGAGGATCCCACCAATTAGTGGTCACGCTGTTCTGCGAAGCCCTCAAGGCTTCTCATCCATCGATAACATCTTGACAATAGACACAAACCTATTAAGGCGATTGAGCTTCGAAGTTGGACCATGATGACTTCACATGACGTTTCATGACGTAGTGGTGATGGAAGTATGTGGCGATTAAGTGACACAAGATCTCTGTCTTTTGCTGATGAAAGCTATTTCTATCACTATGAAATCCATTTGACATTATATAAATCTATTGAAAACTATACCAATCGCTTCATACAGGTTTTTGAGTAAAGGAATTAAATTTTGTTGCATATATCAACATGTCAGGAACTGCACCCAACGATCCCGCCCCTGGTGGCCATTCGGGAAGCTTTGAACAGACTCCTTTGGATTCGAACCAACATGGACAGGCACAGTAAGACACAATCTCGACTTCCAGCCGCCGAATGGAGCATTTGACTGATGAAATTTAGGAATCTCATCGATGAGACCAAAGATACGGGCGGACGAGTCGTAGATGCCAATCTTGGAGACAGCATCGATGCAGCAAAAGCCGAGCGTGGACTTTCTAGCCGTGTTGATGATATCCTCAATCAGCTTGGTTCAGGAACCGGAAACGGTAATACAGGAGCCCAGAGAAAAGCATCTGCAGTTGATGAGAAGGGCTTCAAGGTTGGAGAAGAAGCAGACCTTCATAGGCTGGCTCAGAGCAAACAACCGTGAACCCAGACCTTCCAAATTTACGCGACAAAGACCAATTTCGGAAGAAGTCAATGATATTTACCATATATTCTAATTAAAAGAATGATGCCCTGCTGCTGATTTGCATGATTTGTCATTGGTCTTGATACTGAACTTCAAGAAGAAGGATGAGTCATTCGGCCAGTACGGAGTAGCTCTGATTGAATAACGCTATCAATAAGTAAGCGACTGGCATGTGATATTGTATTTGAGGCTGCTGTTGACGCCTAGATGGCAGTATGGCACGAGCTTTGTGCTGAAAGAGTAGGACGCCTTGATCTATACGAATTCCTCAAAGAGGGAAATCGCGAAGTGAAGGAGCATAAATGGACCAGTCTTGTTTTCGATTCCGTGTTAAAGAACGGCCATTAAACCCTCTGAAAGCACCATATTAAGAACAAAGTATGTATGATAATTGTGGTTTAAGGTGGAATGAGAACAGTCTGGATTGGCACTAACTACAATAACACTGGTTTCAGATCTTTGATAAGCCAGTCACGGAACTCTGGTACTTTGACATCCTCTATGGTTTCATCAAAGGTGCCAAGCCGGTCCAACGCCCTGGAATGTCATAGAAGATGCGAAGAAAACCACGACTCCACACGTTCCGCAGCGGCAGAACGCAACGTTGGCAGCAAGACTCATCACAGCCGGAAAGAAGGTGTTCTTCTGTTTATTTTTATTCTATATATAATCTGATGTCATACAACGTTATAGAGAATGTTCCAATGTTATCAAGTCTATAAATATCCTCTTTTTCCGGGGTTTCAACGTTAGACTTTGAGGGGCTCGGGTTTTGGGGGCAACCCGGACCCGGCAAGTCTAGCGATTAGTAGCAATACAACGTTATCCACTCCCACGGAGAATTACTAATGGGGGACAACTGCCGAGGTAATGAGGTCATGAAGACCATGCGAGATGGAGTTATATATCTAACAATGATCTGGCCTTGTGCGGCATCTTATGCCAATTAACCATCGATATTCGCACTACGGTTATTAACACAAGAAGTATCGAAAATTCAACATGAAGGAAGCAATCGTCAAGAAGGACACTTCAGTCGAGATCGTCGACTCTCCCATTCCAAAGCCAGGGCCAGACGATGTTCTCATCAAGGTCATCATTGCTGGTAAGTTAGCATCATAATCTTCCTTCTCATAGTTAGTGCTAATTATTTCAAGGCACCAACCCCAAGGACTGGAAAATTCCCGTCTGGATGAATAAAGAAATAAATACCGGCGATGATATTGCTGGTATCGTTGAAGCAGTAGGCGAAAATGTGGTTGGATTCCATCAAGGAGATCGCGTGGCTGCTTTTCATGAGATGATGACTCCTCACGGCGCTTTTGCAGAGTATGCCATCGCGCCCTACTGGACGACTTTCCATATTCCCGCGAAAGTATCATTTGAAGAAGCAGCTACAATTCCTCTCGCTGCTTATACATCTGTCTGTGCCCTCTTCCAGGAGCTTGAGATCCCGGAACCTTGGTCACCACTAGCCAAGACAGAGACCAAGCGCCCTCTTCTTATTTATGGGGCTAGTACTGCTACAGGAGCATACGCCATAAAACTTGCGGCTGCTGCTAACGTTCATCCCATAATCGCAGTCGGTAGTCAGCGTAGCGCATTTGTCAAGCCTTTCCTCGACGAGAACAAGGGAGATGCTCTCGTTGACTACACCACTTATGGCACAGACGAAGAATTGATCAAGGCAATTCAAGAGGCCTTCAAAAAGAGTGGTGCTCCTGACG
Organism: Fusarium austroafricanum; assembly: GCA_012932025.1. Taxonomy (NCBI): domain Eukaryota; kingdom Fungi; phylum Ascomycota; class Sordariomycetes; order Hypocreales; family Nectriaceae; genus Fusarium; species Fusarium austroafricanum. The sequence goes on along the minus strand of JAADJG010000061.1, from coordinate 65,261 downwards.
GTCGATGCTGGAAGGCCTTTGACAGTGTCTCGGAAGATGCGACGGTAAGGCTTGTCACCAAAGCCATTGCCGGTCCACCAGATGACAGTGGGCGAAAGCCAAAGATGACCAACATTCTTCTCAAGAGCAGCATCGAAGGCTCTGACCCAAGTGTCGATATTGTTTATAGTATGGTCGGCCAAGTTCATGATCAACTTAGCATCCAAGAGGCGGGGAAGAAAGATGAGAGGAACAAGACGTTTGGTGCAGTATGGGCAGCAGCGTTTGCTAGGGGTCTGCGTGAAGGTTGGTTCACAGCTCATCCTTACACTATCGGTAAGAATGGTCTAGAGGGCTTGTCTGAAGGACTAAAGGGTCTGAAAGAGGGTAAGATTCGAGGTCAGAAGTTCTTAACAGTGATTGGCGAGACACCGGGTGTCAGTAGCTGAGCTTGGTATATCGAGCTGACTGGGCTGATGCGATATCTATCAAAAGGTCTATAGTCTATTTGAAGTCCTCTAACCTAAGTCTATTGGCTTTTTTACCTTCGTAAACTCTTCTAACCACGCGTCGAATGGTATCTATTGCATAATTTGAGACATTCGCCTCTGCTGTTGTAAGTACAGTTTTGACCTGATCCGGGGTCCACATGAGATTTGTTGAGGTCGAAAATGAAGCAGTCTAGAGTCAATCAGTTAAAACACTGTTGAAAGGGTCCGTACACCTACAGTGGGGTTGAAACCGGGATTCAGAGCATTTGGTAGGAGGGGACAGTATATAATGTAAAGATCCTGGCCATTTTGCCGAGTGCCCCGAAACACTCGTGCATAGTGGTCCAGATACTGAGATTCAACTTCTGGACCACCGTCTGGACTCACTGCGGTATTTGCCTGTGGCTTATGGAAGTCTCTCGTCTCTTCTCTCAACTCGATGTCGAAGTCAGCGGCAAAGTGATGCAAGCGTTGAACAGCCGCTCCGGTGTGAATGTCCGACGAAGCGTCGAAACATATGAAAATTTCAGCGCCTCTCTCTGGTCGAGCAAGTACATGGTTTGGGAGGTTATTTGCCATTCCGCTATCCATAAGCCTTGTGCGGCCTTGAGCTTCCCATGGAGGGACGATTGATGACTCCGTCGCTGAAGTGTCCAAGACAAGCCTATCGCCCGTGTGCATGTATCTGTCATGGTTGCCGAGCGGTCTTGCTCTGGAAAGGTACATGGTGTGCTCTGAAGTATGCTCTCGCATCCCAACTGGTCTCTCAAGTCCATAGAACGGATTCGGGTCATGTCCTGCCCTGATGGGATTTCCCCAGAAACCCTCAAAGTACTTAGATTGGAAGAGTCTGTTGAACAAGGATGCTAGACGTGCCATGGTAGTGTCTTTTGGTATAGTGACCAAGAGAGCCTTGATACATTCTGCCAAAGGGCCAGCGGGCGCGCTCGTGCATTGTCCCAAGAGAAGCGAGAAAGATTGCTCTGGGCGACGATCGACTGAATAGCCAGAGATAAAAGTACGCCCCCAGGACCAAGTTGGAATGTAACGGTTGAGGTCAAGACTACCGACTTCAAGAGGTGAGATCTCAAAATATTGGAAGAACTTTCTGGGTCGTCTCTTCACTTCGGTTGCCTGGCTTGGCTGGTCGTTGCCTTCAGCTGAACTGAGTTGACGAGAGCTCGGTGGGTTCTCAACAGCCCTAGCCTTCGCAGAGATGGTCTTTCGTTCGAATGAATACTTCGGGGTCCGTCTTACAGCTGCAAGGATTGGCATCGGTTCGAGTCCCCTGTCAATCCCTGAGCGATGCCAGATTTTCGACCACTGAAACGTCGCTCTGCTCAATCTTCCCTTGGGCTCTCGAGATAACAGTTGATATGTTGCTGTTAAAGTCGAGTATAAATCCATAATTCCTAACCCAATGATGCTCTTCTGTGCTTTGCTGACCAACGGACCAATCAGGAAGTAAACACCTCTCTTGCTTCTCGCAACCATATTCAAGGCGTGAAGACTCATAGGATGAGCAAGCTCACTCGTAACAGTTAGATAATGATCGATAAGCCGTGAGATATCATGTCGCGCAATTGTGTAGTACGCTGCAAGTGTCCAGCAGCTTCCGCTTACTCCTGCAGTCCAAATAATGCAATCCCACAAGCCATGCTTCTTAGCCGCTGAGATAAAACCCGTAAAGCCGTACATGACTTTATATCCACCGCCTGAGCCTCCTAACGCGACGAGTGGGACATCTCTTGCGTCGACCTTCTCTTCTAGTGACAAGTTTAAAAAGCGATGAAGTGCATCATCTCCTTGAGATGAGATTCTCTGTTTTCGCAGTTCAATAAACTGTTGCTCTTCAGGATGTAGCGAGGATCCATGTCGAACTTTGGCGTCCCATTTTAGTTCTGGATAAGTCTTAAAGTCTGTTTCGTCCCGTTGTAGCAGCGTCTTGACTGAGGCCAAATCGACTGCTCGCTCATACCATCTCTTGACGATGATTGCAGCCTTTTCGGATAGTGGTAGCTTGGATGATGCTGGCCGATAAGAGACTACATCGCCTGCCTCGTGTAGAATTGGCCTTGGTATCAAGATGCGGCCGTTTCGAAAGCGAACTATCGTATCCGATACATGTACCCTTGACGACAGTGGCGTCGCCTGGGCGAGGGAGACCAATCCGCAGAGGCAGTATGTTTTAGCATATAAATAAGCTGGTGACTTGCGGACTGAAGTCAAGATGACCATGTTGATGGTCTTCAACCGCGTATGCCATAAGGATGAAGAATAATGGAGGTTGTAAAAAGCGCATGTTGTATTGAATCGTTGGCGTCATTGCTGGGCTGACAGATGGCCGCTAACTTAGGTACTGTACCTCAGCGTCCAGACCTGCGTCGCAGAACCACCACGTGGGTGCTCGTCCTCCCTAAAAAATACCACCAATTAGATAGCACCATCCAATTGTAGCGCAGACCAAGTCTGTCTATTGGATGGGATGATTATAACGAGAAAAAGATACCGCTATGTGAAGAGCGTTTTATCAGTGGCGATATCAATCTCCCGGAGCCCAGATCCACCCCCCCAAACAGAAGTGAGGTCATGTTTCGGAATAGCCTTCTGTTATTCGGTGCTCATGCTAGTCGGTCATGATTCCCTTTTACAATCCGATAGATGTGGTTATACCACCACTTGGTGACGATTGTCCAGAAAGTAACAATCGCTCATCCAGGTCCGGTAATTCAATCATTTCCGCCAGCCCTGTTGATGAGATAGTTTTTTCCTTTGTATTATTTATACTCTGGCGTTGGAGCCACCACCCGCGATAAGGCAGCGCTTTGGGACAGGCAATCGAAGCAGTATGTTTAGGCCTTCCGGCACAAGGCTTGAGCGTGGTTTGACAACTTCTGGCTCTTAGAGCCCAATAGATCCATGGAACCAACCGGCTTGATCGACAAGTGCGTGGTTGCGCAGGATCAGGCTGTCCATAGTGGATAACAACAAATGGCTTGTCCGATAAAAGTTGCCGACGTACAGCATGTCGTGTTGGTTCCGGAAGCGGGAGAAATGCAACACTAACATGCGCCACCACCTCCACAAAGATGACTCGGTGAAACAAGGCAGAGTGAGGGGCTTTCTCTTGGCTGTGCGGCTGGCTTCCGGATTGCTGAAATCGTGATCAGAGGGTGTGTGTATCTGTTGGTTCCCTCTGCATGGTGGTCTGATTTCCAGTCTTGAGACACAGCTCGAACCCGTTGCGCTAAACTCGAGTCGGCCTGTAAAGGATATTTGATCATGGCGCAAGTTAAATAATTTTGATAAACCATTAGTCGACTGTTGTTTTCATACGAAATCAGACTACGACAGTTTCCATTGTTAACTTGTTCTCAATTGACCTTCACCTTAGCTTGGCTAAGAAAGGCGACTGTATGATGCTGACGCTGCATGAGCCCAAAAGTGGTAATGCAGAAGGCAATCCGGTCACACTTGTGACTATCTGAGGGCTCTGGAAGTCCGGGCCCGAGCCTTATTCTGTACAAGTATATGTATCTAGGGAATCCCCGCATTTAAAACCTTCAACATTCGACCATCAAGCAACATGAATGCCCCGCCAGTTGTCACAGTCCAAGGAAAGGGCTTAAAAATAGACGGAGAGGATCGGCGAGGTAAGGGAGAACAAATTAAGAGAGGTGTATATCCATTTTGGGTTTCTCTCAACGACCCTTTCTATCTTTTGAAGAGTGAATATTGCTGGGATTCGTACGTTGCTCCGATTTAGCATTTTAGTGATGACACTAACACTTATAATGCAGCAATATTCCCATCGAAGTGGCCCCGGAGTTACGAGCTGGGACTAGATTCAAATCGGGATGTATCGGCGTCCACAACGGTCAAGTGACGGCGTGGATTGCTCGTTACGAAAACAATGAGCTGAGTAAGTTATTAACTAGACCCGAAACTAGCCCTGTGAGCTAATCTTCAAAAGGAATGACCAAAGATTTCGAACAGTATTATCCTGAATTTGCACAGAACATTATGACATTCGGTCCAAATATCTTAGATATCTATGCACTCGGTCCCAATGGGCAGTATTATGCCCGCTGGTTAGACGGCTCTTGGTATTGCAAGGGTTCAAGCCTGTTCATTGAAGCCATCAGGTATATTTACGACATTGGTCACACGGTCATCGCGATCTCATTTGGCTACGGCGAATCATACTTCATATCTTATCAAAGTCCGAATGGTGCCATTCGCCGGAAGTGGGCTTTTCACGGCAATTACCCGATGCTCAGCAAGTTCCTCACTGACAGAAAGAACCTAAGTTTGACAACAAGTGTATATGTAAATTTCAACTGACGTGTTTATACTTTCTCTAGACTGACAATGATCAGGCTGTCACGCTCGACCCCCAACACAGTACAGATTATCTTCTTGTCTTCAATGACGGGCAGAGTAACATTCCGCAGCATGAAACGAATTGTTCGAACAAGAACGCCCGCGATGCGGTAAAGCGATGGTGGGTGACCACTGAGGCACGTCGAAAGGCCGCACAGGCTTGATTATAGCTTTGAGGACACAGAGTAATGGACCCTTGTGCTTTATAAAGACTGGCCAGATGGCCTTTCCTTCTTCCTTCATACTTTTACTTTCTTTGCTATTTTTCTTTCTGTTTTTTTCTTTCCTGCCTGTTGCTGGATACTATGTTTCTCCGGTGTATTTGCTGTGATATAACTGTATGAACGAATTTGATAGCAGTTGCAAGTATCCTTTAAAAGTTGTACATAGGTGTAGGATAGCTAGTAACCATGGCAGCAAGTAATAGTAATGGCCTTTATGATCCTCTAGAACGTGCACCTCACCTAGCTTCGGTATGGCTGAAGCTCACTTCTCTGGTTCGGTGCGAACTCAATGCTATGACAGACAGGACTTTCCATATAGTTCAAGCTAAGGTACCGAGTGCGATGTTCTGCGGGACGAGGTCGTCGTATGGCTGACCCGATTTGGTCTCTTGGCAGGGGTCAGGTCTTATGACTCCTCGTTCAGCCTATTGAATGTTCTTGCATCACTTTCTTTATTTGACCGACTGCATCCTCAGGAATAGCCGAGCCAAGTTTCCGCTAATGGAAAGAGAGAAAGCCCTCCTAGACCCTCGCGCTACCAATAAAGAGAAATTCGGGGCTTCAATGTACGAATGTAGAGGGATGTTGAGTCATGATGCAAAGGATCGTTTCTACTACAGCTAAGTGCAAGGTAAATTGACAACTTATTTCTAACCGAGTAGAGAGGAAGGTTGGATAAGGCTTGGCGTTAAGGCTTTCGTTAGGGCGCTAGCAGGGGGTACTAACAGCCTCGCGTAATATACCTGTGGCTCTTTTTTACGGGTCCCAGTGCTCTGAAGTATCGAGCATAGTAAATCGCTAGCCTAGATGCTTATTTGTACATCGTAGCACCCGAAAGCGTGCAACGAGAAGGAAGTTGATGGGGACTCATGCAAAGACCTTTTGACCTGCTTAGGTTAACCAATGAGAGAACCACGAACGATCTGGCCACGGCATGGCCTTTTTGACCTGCTTAGGCCAATCAATAACCGAGCCACGAACGGTGTGACCACAGGCAGTGTATCTGAACAAGTTAGTATAAGAAGGCCGGTGCCCCCATCTACAGAAATTACCAGACCTTCTTTCCTTTCCTTTTTCTTTTCATAGACCATGATACGCGGAATGTGAGCCTAGACGAAGTCAATGATCAATGTAACTACACATACAACGCTGAAAGGTAAGATGCAAAAGTGTATATGCTAGGAGTCTACGGCTAACTAATGATGTCTTACAGGTAGATTATTGTGCGTATTGTCGTTATTTTCATACCTATGCAAGCTTTGAAAGCGGCTGTTGAGTTTAGCAAAAAGTCCTGAGATGAGCTATTGCCTAGAGGGCGACAACATGGTAATTGACATATCAGAAAACGGCAGAGAAATGTCCGCGGACCAGCTGCAAGACCATGATCCCATGGCTGTGGATGAAAGTCACATGCTATGTGGCAGGGCCAGCGTTCCAAGTTTCTCTAGTGGTGCTGGAGGCCTGTATTGTCTTGATGCTGATCCTAGTTATGGGTTGATCGGAATTGGCCCAGATGGTCAAGTACAGGCAGCATATAACAACGGAGTTGTAATTGCCCATAGCTGCCCAATAGCCAAGGAACTATATTATACTACAGAAGACTTCTGTTCTGAGCGTGATCAATCCGTATTTCGTTCATGGGCACAAGACATGGTCATGAATGAAAGAGATCATAACGAGCGTTTCATATGGGAATTTGAAAGTAATTGTCTTCGAGACGGTGAAGACGTGCCTATTCCCAACGCTTCTGAACGCGGATGGGGTCGAAGCATTGAATGTAACGAGCTGTGGTTTCCGAATGGTCAGAAAATATTGCATTATATTGCATATCTCTTCTTCAATAACAGTCCAATCGTACACTACGCATCTGGGTGGTGCGCGGTAGATTGAAAAGAAGGCTCAGGCCGGGGAATTTGAGGAGCAATAAATAATGGTGAAGATGAAGGTCCAAATATGACTTGGGGACCTCATCCGTGAGGGTACATCTACTAAAGACTGACTGAGTTGGATACAGAGAGGTCGGATTGTTTAATGAGGGTATGAGCTGCTCGAGTGCTTTAGTATAGTGATTAGAATGATGATTTGCGCTATCAGAATGCTATAGATCTTATTTTCTTATACAATGATATCAAGTTGAGGCATCGTTGATTATTTCGGTTGGCAATATCAGCGATGATAATCGTGTTGATCAGACAAGCGTGTTTATTGATCTCACCTTTCCCCTCCAAGTAAGTTTTACAAATGAGAAGCGAGCCGCTTGAACGAGGGAACTTCTAATTCTGGTCAGCTCGCTTATCAACCACGTTATATAGTTTCTTACAGATTAGCCCAACCTGCCAGAATAGGGACTAATAAGCTAGACATCGCCACTTATGCACCAGGCCTCAACTTTGAGCTATTAATACCCTAATTCAGTATTAAGTGGAAGCTGATCTATCTGTAGCAGCGCCGGGCCTATGCTCATTAAAGACATGGGCAGACTCAACAACGTTAAATGTTGACAAAAGTGGAATGCCGCTGCTTGTCAAGGAAGAGAGTTTCGATAGTTCTATTTCAGTCTCCAATAGAAGTCAATTGAGTGGACCGTAAACAATAATGGCAAAAAGCCAACTGAGACATAGCAGGCCTCAGACACGGCACGGCAAGCCACATGCATCGCAGGACCGCAAAAGTCTCCCCGCTCAACCAACTGTTCACGTCATACAGGCAAGGACCAAGAAAATCTTCCAGTATTTAATTCCGTTCAGGACTTGTATGAAGAGTATGTGGTCCATCAAGTCTTGACATTTGTCAAAAGTCTTCCATACTCCATGCAATATCACCAAGCCAAAGAAAATGGCCATTTATCCGGTTTGTTGGCTGCTTCAGCTCGGGCTTCTTATAGCGAGCGTAACATGTTTCGTTCAACCAGATGGAAAACCCGATAGCAGTCAACACGTCCTCCACGTAGATGGGGCGTATCCTCAAATCGTTACAGGTCTACGGGACCCCGCCCATATCGTCGTCCATGATGCAAGTGGTAAAGTATCATGGAACTGGACAAATGCCGATTTTGTTAATCAAACAATACCGGACGAACTCAAGAGCTGCTTAAAGAAAGGCGGTTCGTTGACCGACGCCAAGTGGGCAAATAATGGTGGCAGCATTTTGTCAATCTATGCTAATGCCGTTGTCATGATCAACCATTATCCTGAGGATAAGTCAAAGGATAAGAACATAACGTTTGGCATGTGCTTGGATACACACGACCTTGGCGGAACTCACGGTATCGAACTTGTTCCTGATGGTAAACTTGCTATAGCAACAACGTCACCTAGCGAAAACGGAACTATCAAGGTCGTCAATGTATCTTTGGGAACAACAAGCCCATATCCGGACTACCTCCAGGAATTGGATGGCTTGCCCGCAGTTCACAACCTAGTTTGGGACCAAACAGCAAACAGTCTCTGGGCCGTAGGAAATGATAAAGCCCCCACAGCGAGAATCCTTCGAGAAGTCAACTCAATCGCTACGAGTACAAGGACGGCAACTTCTCTACAGCGCCATCAAAAGTCCACATTATTGGTCCCCCCAAGACACTTGACGACGAGTGGCCCGATAGTACGCCATGGTGGGATGGGGGTCATGACATTACACCTGTGCCCAATAAACGCCAGCTCTTGATCACTTCTGATTTGGACCTACATCTTTTTGATATATCTTCTGAAACATTTCAGAATGGGACAGAAGTGTTGAAGGGTCCGTGGTTTAAGGGATTCGAGCCAGTCTCTTCACATAAAGATCAGCTTCCTCGAGCCGATATTAAATCATCGAGCTTGCATGAAAGTGGTGGTACGCTTTACGTTCAAGCCGATTGGAAAGACTACTATTCGAAGCAAGTCAACTATCTTTCGCCCGGATCAAAGGTGTCAAATATAACATTTCCACAAAACTTGTACCGTTCTCGTTGGTTCTCAGCTGTTCCTGGATGGGACGCTGCTAGTTAGAGGATATGAGCTGTCAATACAAAGCTATTCAAGGCTGGTTCCAAAAAACAACCGATTGTCCAAGCTGATATCTTGGCAATAGGTCTTGAAAATAACCACGATATGCTGGTGGTAAGTCCGTGCTCGCATGTTATGCATAATATTCTTTGCAGCCGTAATGAGTGATTTCGGCTCATCTTTCCCCATATAACATTTTGCACAGTAAATGAGATAAGGCCAAGAACCTAAGTCGAATTCATGCGTGAAGATGACCTGTTTCCCGCATCAAGACAAAAATAAGGCCCAAACTTCTGTCCCCTGAATGGCGCCTGTCATCAATGAGCTCAAGGTTGAAACATATGCAAGTTGATCTTCATCACCCACGACACGCCTTGGCAGTGTCTTCGGTAGGATACCGAGGTGTGCCCGCCACACAGGTTTTGCACTCGCACTAGCATGTCTAACAGTTGGCCAAGACGGACATACATATCCTGATGCGTCGGAGATGTATCTAAGGTACAACACGTAGCATTCGTATCCTGCTTGGCTAATCTCGCCCCTGTCTGTGTCCCTTGGCTAAGATCAGTCTCCATTCTCCAAAAGATCTACATAAAAAAGTTTCCGTTTGTCAATGAAAGGCGCTTCCCCTCACGGCAGATAGCACGGGTAGTAAAAATGCGGTAAGAAATAGAAGAGCATCATGAGTTATCATGCAAATACCACCTGGCATCCTGCCGCCCTGAAACTGCATATCTTATGGTGTGATAGAACTTGCCTCAGCTCTCAGCCCGATATCGCTACTAATTTACTCAACCGTTCAGCAGATTGCCGACATTCCCCAGGTTTCGATGGTTCGTCAAGCCAAGAAATCCCCGCGTTTTCGGAATACCGGAGAGCATGATAACAAGAGAGAGAGAGGACACGAGTGAAGATACAAGCATGACGAATGTCCAAGAGATCGATCCACAAGAGAAGAAAACTCGTTCGACTCGGGCGCGTGTAACTGGCGCTTGGCAGCCTTGGCGCGCTTGGCGACGTCTTGGCCGGCGCCTTTCCACGGCCGCTTCGTTTTCTTCTCTCCAACTTCTCCATCTTTTTTGAGGGACTTGTTTATGGGGTCCCCGTGGGGTCAAGAGATGATGAATCTACGTGTTGCAGATGTCAGTGGAAAAGTCGAATGTTGTGATCTGATCGAATCTTTGTGCCCCATTTGTGCTTCTTCTACCCCAGACTTGGCTTGAGTTGGATACCACTGTTATCATGAAAAGCGACAAAAAGAGAGAGGAGTTGCTGGTAGTAGTGTAAATGGACCATGGTTATCTCTGACTCCGACTCAGTTTCCCCCTCCTTTCTATTGGTCATCTCCGCTGGACATGCCAGCATGCTTATTTTAAGCATGAATAAGTTGGAGCAAAAGGCGGAGAAACAAGGAGAAAGACCGCCCTTTCTCGCCTAACAGGGATGTCAAACGTCAGGTTTGGGGGGCATGTTTACCCAACCGAACACCATTATGCATCTCGTAAGCCAGTCAATCTCGCCTAAGTCTCTCCCATCTTTCCCCCAATCTGTACTTGGAGCAGCCAAGATAACCCCATCTGCAAAACTTGCCCATCTATCTTCCGCTCGCCCGCCACGTGTCGGCTATGTAGATAGCCGCCCCTGGAAATCATCTGTCACCAAAGATGGGCCGAGATTGTGAAGGAGATATGACCAGGCTTGGCTGCTACTTCAGGTGGATATTATCCGAGATGGTACACGAATAGAAGCCATTGGATGAGGCGTTACAACTGCCAAGCAAGCCTCGCGTGGCAAGGTTTTGCTTGCATGGCTTGGCAATGAATAAAAGAATCTCAATATTTGGGGTTTATGGGGAGTTGTAGATATTCATTCGCTTGTTATTCCTTGAGGGTTGAGTAGCTTGGCTTTGGTATAAAATTGCTCCCTCGTCCTCGTCGTTTTGTCTTCCGCTGATCATTCAGCATTGTTTCTTCGCTAGGGTTGCAACTTCTTCCCAATATCTCTCTTCAAGCTTTCTCAAGCTTTCTTTGCCACCAGGCACTTCAAGTCAGCTTGTTTCAAGTCTGAACCCGTCAACATGACAGCCCACGACAATGTCTCCGCTCAACAAGAGCCATCTCGTCCCCACTCCTCCTCTGGCTCAGACGTAAAAGTCGAAGCTCAGCGTATTGAGGAAGCGCGTGGTGAGAACTACGAGTATGTTGACAAGCAAACGGAGCGAGCTATTCTCAGGAAGCTCGACTACCGCATCATTCCCATGGTGATGTGGGTGTATCTCATGAACATGATGGATCGAGGTATGCATGCTGTTTAATCTTACTGGAACTGTCTAACAAGTTATAGTCAATATTGGAAACGCTCGTTTGTTCAGAATGGAAGAGGACTTGAACCTCAAAGCCAACGAGTTTCAGCTGTCTGTCTCTGTGCTCTTCGTAACCTACTGTGTACGCTCTTCCACATACACTACTCCCTCCTAAGCTAACCCATCCAGCTCTTCGAATCACCGTCCAATCTGATCATCAAGAAGCTCAAGCCCGCCTACTATCTCTCCGGCCTCACTATCGCCTGGGGTATCGTCGCCACCTTCAGCGCATGGGTCCAGAACCTCGGCGCCCTCGTCGCATGCCGTCTTCTTCTCGGCCTTTGCGAAGCTGGTTTCTTCCCCGGTGTTGTCCTCTACCTATCCATGTACTACGGCCGTAAGAGTCTGGCTCTTCGCATTGCATACTTCTTCTCCACAGCTGCCATTTCTGGTGTCGCTGGTGGCCTTGTTGCCTACGGCATTAGCTTCATGGACGGCGCAATGGGATGGAGTGCCTGGCGATGGATCATTCTCATCAACGGTGCTCCAACTATTCTTACTGGCGCTGTTATTCCTTTCGTTTTGCCCAACAGCCCTGAGACTGCCAAGTTTCTTACTGAGGAGGACAAGATCAACCTTCAGAAGATTCACGATGAGCAAGTTGGTCGCGCCAGGAACAACAGAGAGCTTCTCAAGGAGGATGTTCTTGATGGTGTCAAGGACTGGACTACCTGGGCCTACTGCTTCGCACTATTCCCAACCCTGGCTATGCTCTACTCTTTCGTCGTTTTCTTGCCTACCATTGTCAAGGCAATGGGCACTTGGACCTCTGCTGAAGTCCAGGCTATGACTGTACCGGTCTATGCAATTGGAGCCATAGTATACCTCATTGGTGCTCGTCTTAGCGACATCACTCAGAAGCGAGGATTTTTCGTTATGGGTGGTATTGGGTCCGCCATCATTGGCTATGGCATGCTCATCGCTGGCAAGGGCGCCGCTGTCTCCTACGCTGGCTGCTGCTTTGTCTCCATTGGCATCTTCCTGTCGTCGGGCATTTCTTTCGCTTGGGTTCCTGCCAACAACCCTCGATACGGAAAGCGAGCTTTTTCTACGGGCATGCACTTGACGATTGGTAACGCTTCTGGAGTTGCCTCCCCTTTCCTGTTCTCTAGCCAGTATGCACCTCACTACCGCCCTGGCTATGGAGCTAGCATGGGTATGCTTGTTGTGGCTCTCATCCTCAACATCATTCTGCATCTGCACTTCAAGCGACAGAACAAGCTCCGTGATGAAGGTAAACAGGACTATTTGCTTGAGGGTAAGACTGAGGAAGAGATTGAATCTATGGGCGAGAAAAGTCCCAGGTTCCGCTTCACTGTCTAGGTCGAGACGGATGTTAGCTTATCTTCGCTTTTATTGAGATTATGTGTTTGGGAAGCGAGTCAGAGTATTACATATTAAATATGAGAATGATTTCCACGACTTGAGTCTATCTTCATGCATATTTATAATTAACTCCTGGCTTATTGTAGCTGAACCTCGTGCCTAGTCTCTTAATGTAGAGCTTGATGCTGTTGCTCACTAAAGCTTGCATGATATTACCTTGTAGTCCCTGTCCAAATTTGCAATCCAACATAGAGAAAAATCCGAGCGTCAAGTTTTAACAAATAAGAGCCACGCCCGGTTAGCTCAATCGGTAGAGCGTGAGACTCTTACGAGTACGCGATCTCAAGGTTGCGGGTTCGACCCCCGCATCGGGCTGTTCCTATATTCGATTGCGAGCGTTAGCGAGGCTTTCTTTTTGCCCACTTCGCAATTGTCACAGATGCACGTTTACTTATTTTTTGTCCTATAAATATGCCTCTATTGTCACACTAAAATTGTACATGTAAAACCCTGGATTACATACCCTGTCGATTACTCTGCAGCCACTCCTGCAATCCTCTCTGCGCAGCCTCCATTCCCTCACGAACAATCTTGGCCGACTCCTCAGCAACCTGAAAAGCAGATTCCGAAGCAGCCACCGCCTTTTTCGCCTCTTCGATTTCTCCATTCGTAGCCATGGTCACCGCCTCTTCAGCCCGTCTTGCAGCGGCACCGCCAGCCCATGCTGCTCTACGTTCTGCATCTTGAATCCCTGCTACAGTGTCGCTCACAGATTTCGCTGTGTTGGAAGCATTCTCAGCCATGTGTTCCGCCTGGCGACGCGAAACGTCATCTTGTCGTGCGGCGTTTTCGGATCCTCGGACTGAGGCTTGGGCTGCACGGAGGAGAGCAACTGTCTCCCTTGCCTTTTCATGAGCATTCTCGGCTGCCTGTCTGAGATACATCGCCAGTCGCTCATTCTCCGCCTTCTGTTTATCGTCTACCTTCTCGGATTCTTCGCAAATAATGGCCGAGTCGATCATTCTTCGTGCCTTGATGATTGCGTCTTCGGCTGGGGCAGTAGCTTCTCCAAGTGCAGACCACGCACGAGCTGCACAGTCGAAAAAGTCTGTGAGCTTCACCGAGTTTGCGCTAACAGCATCGCGTCGCGCCTCGGCTGCACATGTTGTCATCTGTTCCTCGTACTTTCTCGCCATGGCACCAAAATCACGAGCCTCTTCTGCAGCAGCTTTTGCTCGAGCTGCATTCTCAGAGACAGTCCATGCAATGGTTCGGACTTTCTCGCGGTAGGCAAAGTAAATGTGAACCCAGGTACCAATTGATACACTGATAAGACAGAAACCGAAAATTGGGAGGAGAGTTGGGGAGAAGAAGGGTACGACGGCTGTTAATGACCACCAGTTGACAACAAGCCAGTATGTCTGCGCGTGTTCAAGGTAGCAGAAGCGAAGAGGCCCATAGATCTTGCTGATGGGGGCAAAAAGGTATGCAACAGCAGTCATTGCAGAAGTAATGGCGATGAACATATACTGTACCCATGGTTGGAATGGTAGAGGAAGGCTGTAGTACGTGGACAGGTAGTATGCCAAAGAGATCAAGGAGCCGACTAGGAGAGCAAACTACGTTAGCAAGCATCACTGGATCATTGAGGATGCCCGAACCTACTTTTGAAGTACGTCCCAACACGACTCGAAACGGTCTGGAAGTCAAAGAATGGTCCTAGTAGCGACCTCCATGAAACCTTGTTGTTGTCATCTCGGCCATTTGGGAGAGTCCAGATACCGCCAAAATACAGTGCGACAACGAGAATTAAAGGACTCGATAATTGAGATAGAAGTGCATTAAAATCTGGAAATATGGGAAATTGGTTTAGAACAAGTGCAGCGAAGATGACGGTCTTGATATGGGGCACAATTAGCCTCGATAGGGCCTCAAGGGCAGGAAATAGGTCCTCGCCGGGATTTGTCGAAGACATTGCTTCTGTAATTAATATTAAATCTGGAGGATGATTTTCATCTAGCTTCTGTGAAGACTGATGGGTTTTTATTCTCGAGCTTCACCAAAAAGTGAGGCGTTCAGTGCCCAACTCACTATGCAGGCATCTGCAGACCGACGTGGGTATCATGCACAACCGAAATTCTAGCCCAATCCGCACGCGCAGCTTTGTTTACTCGGATGGAGAATTCCACAAAGCTAGATCAATTGGTATCTGAACTGTCAGACTTCCGATTTGCTACAGGCTTCATCCATGTCGGGCGTCGTGAGAATTACGCGGTTGGGTTTTGCGGGGATGGCCTCATTCTTGCCTGGTACCACTTGGGCGCCCAACATAAGGATTGGTGAATAATTTACGAGTCACATAATAGGTAAACATATTATTGTGTAGGTCATGATTCATTAATATTGTTGTGTATCCTGTACGTCTGGCCTGATCTTTATTGGCCGGAGTTGTTCAACTTGCCCACGTCGCCCCAGGCGGAAGCGCGAAGAAATACAATCCTTCACCAAGACAAGCGTCCCCCCGACCAATATCGCAAGCCTCCATCCACTATGACTCCTTATTTAGATGAGAATGGATCATCCTCGAAGCTGCAGACAATTATTAGCTGACATACAGTACTGATATGCATGAAAGTGCAGACTTACAAAGTATTTCCGAATCCGTCTTGGCAAACACTTCTGCCCTGTACTAGGGAGCAACTACTGCCTTCAAGGACGAGTCTTCCACCAGGTCCGCGAACAAGAGGTGCTGGGGCAGCCATGGCTGTGGAGAGGAATGAAAGGAGGGCGAATGATGAGAACTTCATTTTGGTGGTGAGGCCGGCTCGGATGTGACAAAGGAGACTGAGGGAATGTGATGAGATTGATGGAAATGAGTCAAATCTCTGGTGAGGATCATCGTGGTTTAAATAATGAGAAGATTGGATAGAATCTGTATAGTATTGAAACAGTAGTCAGATATACTGAGTCTGAAACGTGTGTCGAACAGGTCCCTAGTTTCAACGTCCCATGAAGCGACGTTTCAACTCACCAAAAACCCTGCGAATCAGCGTCTCCTTACCCCAGGTTTCAGGTTCTCGCAAAGACAAGGTTTAAGCATAACTCTGTCAGACCATTTCCTGTTTCTCAATTCCATGCTCCATCTCGTTCCCCGAGAACGCGAAGAGCCCAATCCTTTACCTCGGGCGTAACAATATTATTTGCAGCAGTCATAAACTCTCCGAGCTTGGACTCTGTCATGTATTCATACTCGACCGCCTGAAACACCATCTCAATCTCATCCAGGTCCCTTGCAACCTGACTTTCTTTTGTCTCATTCTCTTCAAACTCCAACCAGAGATCAAGGATATACTTACCCTTCTCTCCACCCAGGAGGGAAGACAACAGCCTCACGCTCTCTTCTTCGCGGCGCCTCTTCTCCATCTTTGGGACCTTGTCATGGGGCGTAATATCGCCGACGAGAACTTCTCCGATGTCATGCACCAGTGTCATTTGAGAGACGCGCGCGAGGTCAACTCCGAGCGACGAGGGGAGACATATTGCGAGGAGTGACATTCGCCAAGAGTGATCCGAGACCGACTCAGGACTGTACGCATGGTTCAACATATATAATGAGGACAATAACCTGAAAGTGGGCTTACTCTGGGATGTTGTAACGTTTCCATCCAGCACGTATGACCCTCTTCAATTGCCCAGCCAGATGGAAGAACAGAAGGTCTTTATGCGGTGTGTTTCTCAATTTACCAATGTTGAGATTCTCTAGCGCTTTTTCTGCTGTCCATATTGAGGAGCTTTCTTCGCTGGTAGCGTTAGAGCCTGAGACCTAGATCAGTATGCAGTTAAATGCTCCAGTTATTATACATACAAGTAGCCGTCTTTTCAGTCATGATTGATGGTGACCCTACTAGATCAAGTCTGTTAAGTTTCAATTGAATGTAGTTGAGTCTTACGGAATGACTTCCCCGCTTAGCGGTCCACCTGGGCACATATGCAACATGCCGTCAATTGTCACATGAGCTTCAATGTAGTATGCATATATCAGAGCAGATCAAGGCAATATGATCCAATGCCGAATTGCAGCAAACACCCTTCATAACTAAGCACGAGGTTACGAGAAGAAGCCTTCCGAAGACGAAAAACAACTTTTATCCAGTCTGTTGCCGGAGTAGTTTCAGTTCAAATTAAAGAATTTAATCTCTCAGTGTAAAATCATCTCGATTACTCGATATACAATCATTTGACATTTAGTGGCCCCGAATTAACTCCAAACAGAGGGTCCAAAGGTCTCATTTGTACCCAACTTCCTCCACGGCGTACCCAGCCCATCGGCTGTTGTTCCTTGGACATTGTTACCCCACCAGCTAAGGCTGACCCCAGGAAAGACTAGAGCGAAGAATATAACAATGGCAGAGACCGCAAGACCCGAATCTAGAGCAGCGGATAGAACGTAGTTATACTGTTTCTCAGTCAGTGATGCTGAACATGGGCGTTTTCATTTCGGATTTGACTCACCTTCGCCCACCAGTGGGGATACTTCCCACGAATCCACTTGTTGAAGATGAACGAGACTGCGAACGCTGAACTGTAATTGATACCAGTTGCAGGCGGCACGTTTCCAGTTCCTGCAAAGAAGAGAGGCCAGTGCAAATTCGATAAGAACTTGTTGTTGGGAAACTTCTTCTTGGCGAAGAAGGTGACAACGGGTAGCAGTGCTCCAAGCCAGAACAAGTGCAAAAGGCCAGAGTAGATCTTCCCCACGCTGTACAGTCGTGCAGGGCCAACAGCACCCCAGACAATACTTGACGAGAAATTGACGCGGCCTTGAGGGCATGTGTACTTGTTTGGTTGATCGCTCTCACAGATATCCTTTACATGGTGAAGCATCCAGAGTACCACGGCGTTTTGAGTGAGTGACCCAACGATGCAGGCTGTCAACTGCGCGACAAACAACGTGCGGCGAGGGATCTTCATGTATAAGCCGAGTTTCATATCAGAAGCAAAGATCATTGCTTGACTCAGTCCTGTGTAGGCGTAGAACTTGAAGATGAGCATCACGACTGGCTTTCCGGGGATAGCGTATCCTGAGATAATTTCGCCAAGAACAGTGAGGACGTTGCTGTTGAGATTGGCGACTGCGTAGACACTTCCGGTGGGGATGAGATAGAAGGCTGCGAGACCGAAGGCGAGGAAGACACCCCAAACAGGCATTTGCGTATGGTAAACCTCTTGAACCATGATAGTAAGGCCCAGTACGATAGCAGTCAAAGCAGCGTACCACCACCATGGAGCATCAGGATATCTCTCAATGAGACGAGCATGAATATCTTTCTTTCGGTTCGTGTTAAACGCGCCAACAATCTGCTTCCAGTAGTTCAAAAAGATAAAAGTCGGAACGCAAGTCATCGTCGCAAATGAGATACCATAACTAAACGCAAACGTAACTGGCATGAAGATGGGACTGTAATTGTGATAGTCCTCTGGTGAGAAGTTGCCATGCTGATCAACAACTTTAGAAACGTTGAAGATGTTGCCAGTATTGTCGTAGATGTCACCTCCAGAGAATGGCAGATGGGCTGTGTACCAGGTGTTAGTGTAGTATAGAATTGGGGTGACGAGCGCGAACAGGATAACCCATCCGGCAAAGACGTTTGCTTGGGCCCAGAAGGGTACAACGAGGGGAGAGCCGTTGTAAGCGATTTGAGACCAGTCGAAAGTAGTGGGGAGATAGGCAAGACCTGTTGACATGCCGAAGAGGTTGTTCACGATGATGTTGTCTACCCTGGTTAGACGCTATGGCACTAAAAGACTGGGAGTTGAACTTACTTGGTGCAGCCCAGCAAATGAAAGCGAATGTGCTAAGGCCAGTAAAGAGGAAGCCAGGAAGCCAATACTGAGAATTTGTTAACCAAACTGTCACTCTTTGGAGAAGAAAAATCGGAACTCACCCAGAGCCAGCCACCAGCAAATACATAAACAAAGAAGCGATATCTCGAAATGCCCCATCCATCAGCAACAGGATTCGCCCTCCCATGAAGCGTCTGAAACAGTGCCGCATTCGCAAGTGTCGAGGGCCAAACCATATGCGGCGGCTCAACAATAAACCTGTACGCCATGCCCGCCATTCCCAAACCAAACAACTGCATCGTAAGTGCAAGAAGGAATTGATATCCAACAGGAGTCTTCAAACCCAAGAATGCACGTGCGGTTTGAGCTTGGATGATATCTGTTGCCCAGGAAGGGCCGAATGAGAGGTTGGACATGATGGTTATGAGGGCATGCTCTTTGATGTTGAAGTGATGGTCTGGGTTAAGTGCGATTTCTCGTCCGAAAAGGGTGGCTTTCATTATGGGGAGGGCGTGGGCTAGAGCGCGGCCAGCTGGGTATGCAAGTAGCTGCGCCACTAGCGAAGAAATAGTAACACTGGGGTATCGCATTGAGAAGAATTGATTGATACCAGTGCCAAGGATAGTAAACAGCAGCCCTAGCATCCACACACGAAGCGTGTTCACAGGCATTGAAGGATCATCAACGTTGGGAACATTGGCGCGGACTTCAGGCTGAGGTGAATTATCCGAGTCAATGTTATATTCCTCATCGATGGCAGTGATGGCAAAAGCAGTAGCCTTGTCGGGGTTATCGATGATTTCTTCTGTTGTACCTTCAATTGTACCCTCTTCTTCTCGTGAAGGTTGAAGGTTATCGGCGTATTCAGCCTTGGGTGCCATTGTGGCGGGACTCGATCAAGAGTGAAGCGTGGAAGAGTAAACGATGAGGGTGGTGAAGTGTGGATCTAGGCTTGGCACGAAGTCACATCTTTATACCCAACGCGACCTTATCGCGAGTCAAGCTGGTAGCATCACCCCGGATTTACGGCAAACCTTGTTCACTAGCGCTATCCAAGCTGGGGCACTTGACCCTGAAGCGCCATCAGAGAGAAGAAGGTCCAGGCGAAGGCGTCATCTCCGCCCATTCATGATTGGTCGCCTGACTATGAGGCTGATTTAGCTTCGGATCTAAGGAGGAGAAATTGTGACCCTACCTTATCACGACAGCTTCTTGACGATTGGCTATTTCCATTAACGGGCGCGATAATGCATAAGTCTCCGTAGTTCTGCGGGGTAAATTTGGAGAGGAAGGTCCAGCCTTGGCCTGTTCACGAGCTTATCTGTCCAAACAGGTTCTGGACTAACGGAGACAGATAAAACGGTCAACTTTAACTTCTGAGCTCATTCAACTCTACCTTAATCCCTACCAATTCCCCTCTTATCATTCTCCTCACTTCAATCAAAGGATAACCTGAACATGACCCCTTCGCAAAAACCACTAGGCAAGGACTCGTCCATCCTCATCATTGGATCGTGAGTTTCCTCCCGTACTAATACTGTCAAAGCTAATTGAGGCTTACGATAGTGGCACATTCGGTATCAGCACGGCGTACCACCTCGGTAAGCGTGGCTACACAAATGTCACTTGTATCGATCGACATCCATGGCCAAGCCTAGACTCTGCTGGTCATGACTTGAACAAGATCATGCGTACAGAATATGATGAACCAATCTACACACATCTCGCTCTTGAGGCGCTCGAAGCTTGGAGGGATCCTGAATGGAACGACGTTTACCATGAAACGGTAAGATCTATGCTGCACTGGATTTACTTCACATTTGTTGACAATGATCAGGGTCGTATCACTACCACCACAGGCGACAAAAAAGCCAAGTCGTTCCTTGAGAAATCTTACGAGAATCTCAAGAGAGAAGGTAAGGCTACCAAGCTTGAGCTCATCCAAGGCAGAGATGAGATACTCAAGCATGTTCCGCAGCTGAAAAATGCCGTGGGCATTGAGAACTGGAAAGGTCTATACAACAGTCTCGGCGGCTGGGTCCATGCGCGGAAAGCACTTGAGAGGTGGGCAGCTGAATCAGAAAAGATGGGCGTCAAGTTCGTCTCTGGTCTTGGGGGTACAATGACTAATTTGGAGCTCGATGCGTCTGGTTCAATGACGGGAATTCGAGTTGCTTCTGGCGATGTCCTTCGTGCTGACCACTACATCCTCAGCACGGGCGCCGCATCTCCTCAACTTCTACCAGAGTTGTCACAGCAGCTATGGTCCAAGTGTTGGACGCTGGGTCATATTCAACTGACTGATGAGGAGGCGGCGGAGTGGAAGGGAGTTCCGGTGATTGACAACTATGAGCTTGGGTTCATGTTTGAACCCGATCCTGAGACAAGTAAGCTGGGTGCTCACACATGGAACAAGACGTGGCTGACCAAGGAACAGAGCTCATCAAGATCTGCGACAACAACCCTGGGTATCAATACCAAAAAGGCACCTTCGTCGACGAGACCGGCAAGACAACTCACTACTCTATCCCCCGCTACTCCAGCGACCATCCCACAGATGGCATTCCACTTGAAGCCGAAGTCGCCATAAAGAAGTTCATCTCCACCGTAATGCCCCAATTCTCCAACCGTCCTCTCATCGACGCACGAGTATGCTGGTGCACCGATTCACCCGATGCTCACTGGCTGATCGACCGACATCCCAAACATGAAGCTCTTCTTCTCGCAACGGGTGACTCTGGACATGCGTTTAAGATGTTTCCGATTATTGGAAAGTATATTGTTGATGCGCTGGAGGGGACGAGGAGGAAGGAATGGAGCTATGGAGGAAGGATTGCGAAGCCGACTTCGCACCGGCCTGATACGGAGGTTAAGGACTTGGAGGATGTTTTGAACATTAAGGCAGAGACGAAGCTATAGACGTTCTGTTTAAAAGTCTTTAGAATGGATGATCGATCTCTCTTTGACTGTTGATGTTGATTGTTCATGGTGGACCCAAGTTGGGCGAAAATGCCTTTAGCGTCAGGGGTCGATTCGCGCGTGAAGCTTTGGGTTAAGCGGGACAAACATCCTCTAGATCTCGCGTGTTAGTCTTTCGAATTATCCAGTTTTGTAGGAATTGCGATCCAATACCATACATCTCCACGTGTAGGCATGAGCGACCAGCGCTTGAGGCTGGAGTGTGTTGTCGAATAACTGGGCTCTCTATTTTTCAGCACGAACAAACATGAAGCATCATATGGCGTGCAGCGAGAAAAGACCACTACGTGCTTCAACATTCACTCACATATCACAAAGTCACATGGCATTACATGCAGAGGAGTTAGCCATGACTACGGTGAGTGACTCATGCAAACAATGGCTTCCACTGTGACGCGGTCGCGTCAAACGCGAGGTGGTACAAGGTATGAGCAAAAACATCAACGTGGAGCCAGGCGCGTCAGCCTGTCGAACAAACATGAGCGGGCAAACTGGAGGGTCAGGCAATCCCGTCAGCAGGTTACGATTACGATCTCATAGTGCAAAGGGGAAAAGTATCATCGTGATCACGAATCTATTGGTCTATCGAGGGAAATACTGCAACCGTCATGTTGCTACAGTGGTGTGACAGAGTAACTGGTACTCATCCGTAAACAAGCCTGCCATCCATCCACCCAGACGATGTGACCAAATCCTACCGTAATCCGCCACGCTGTGCAAGAAATGTGCCGTTGTTTCCACTATTGAAGAGCTGTTAGCGGAGTAGTCAAGAGGCACTTTGCGACAACTTACTTCCAGGAACAATGAATCTCGTTCATTGAATGCATGGTACTCTGACTACTCGAGTGCTGGTCACCTCGCATGGCCGATCAGTGGTTGTTCATGTCGTTGATCAGGAGCTCATCCCACTTGGCGTACCCGAAGTCGTTCAGGTGAACATCGTCGGGGAGCATGATCCCCTCCTGATTATCTCCGAAAGGGAGAAACTCGCAGCCGTTGAGGCCAGCCATATTCTCGAGTCTCACGTTGACATCCTCAATGTCATTAGGGTTCATCTCTCGCTGAATAAACAGCGCAGTGACTACAATTCGCATGTCGGGAAACTCGGCGCGAAGCTGCTTGAGCAAGCTGTCATAGGCGTCAGCATCACGGTTGAGCAGTCCGTGAGGCTTGTTAAGCTTGTTAGGATCCTTAGGCTTGAGGTTGTTGGAGCCGATGTGGAGGTAGATCTGCTTGAGGTTGAGCTGGTGCTCCTTGAGGGCGTTGAGAAGGCCCTGGTTGATGCGGTACTGCACGTGCACAACCTTGTCGCCGCCGACGCCGAGGTTGAGGATGTGCGAGGCCTTCTTGATGCTGAGCATCTTGCGGGTGGTCTTAAAACGCTCGAAGAGGCTGTCGCCGAGAAGAGCGACGGTGTATTGACCTGGGTGGCTGGTGATTTGGGGGATGTGAGTCCCGTGGTGGGTTTCGTGAGAGCGTTGCTTGTACATCTTGGATGTCGTTGAGTTTCTCGTTGAGTTTCTCGTAGATGGTACTTTTGATGGATATCTTGGTGATGTGCGGTTGTGGAAAAGAAGAGGCAGCTTATCGAAGGAGATGTGAGGGCCTTAAATACCCATCTGGCTTGGTTGGCAGTGTTCATCAAACAAAATGACAGCCGCACAAGAACTGAGCTCAATACTGCCGAAAGAGTCATGCCGTTGACTTACAGAATCTCAAAAGGTAAAATGTACGTACAAGGACCCAATAGCAGTCGCTTCTGTTTGTCTACCCCACTCTAGAAGAACAATCACAGTTGCAATGCAAGCCCCACAGCCAATGAATGCAGCCGTAGTCATAACGCACCGCTGTGCATTGATTCCATAGATTTTATTGTGCAAACGGCTTTGTCAAGTCACAAACCGTTTGAGAAAACAACAACCACCACTGATTGCATAAGATTTTGGCAACAAGAGATCTCTTTTAGTCTTGAAACGTTAACACACCACTGATCTCGTTGCCTATCTTTTAGTCATCATTGGCATTTCTTATGTTTAAAGGCGTTGACATCTATACAGCTACAACAGATACAGAGATTCCATTTTTAAGCCGTCAACAATTATCTCAATAAGAAGAAGTCCATTTGATATGTTCGATACAAGCAGAACACTTTCATAGCATGATAACCTGACGTGCAGCTGCATAGCAGTTGTTGATGGTGTTGACCTGTCCTGTCGCTTCCGGACGCAACGAACCAAACTGCCAGTGGCTGACAGCCGGCATTAAATGAATACATACTGTACATGCAAGAGCTTGAAATCCTAGTTGAAATTAGTCGCAAATTTTGTACAGCTGCTGAACATGGTGACATCAGCCTTGCTTCGTAGTGAGCTAGTTCTACGTCATCATCTCAACTACGTCATCCAAGCCCAACTACCATGCTACTGATATAACTTCCACGCGCCAAGCCTCCAATACCCAAACTCACCAAAATCTTCATCAAATCAAAAAAACCACCAAAATGTCTAAACTTGTTGACGATGTTAAGTCCGGCCTTAAGGGCATTCGCGGCGCCGGCGATGCCTTGCGTGGAGAAGTCCTCGACGCAACAGACAAAGCCTTCGACACCAACCCCAACCACCCCGAAACCCTCAAGCAGCAGGCGGACAACAGAACCATCGCCGAAAAGGGAAAGCAAGATATGAAGGGTGCGGATAACATGATGGCCCGTCGGGAGTGGGAGCACAGGGGTGCTGAGCCTCCTGCGCATGTTGGGCGCAGAGAGCATGACCAGCCTCGAACTGCAGAGCTTGATAGGCCTAATGAAGGTCTTGAGAGGGAGCCTGGTACGATTCTGCCCGGAGAAACGGAGCGTTATGATACGGGAAAGATGAAGACGACGGAGATGCCGCAGCCTGGTGCCAGAATGCTCTGAGGGGAATTGAGAGATGATCAAGGTATGATATCCATTCTTGAGTTTTAGTCTGCTGTGTTAATCAGTTGAAGGTGTTATCACATACCCTTTCTTTGTTGGGATTGAATATGGTTACCGGATCTAAGATACTTCTATGTGTTAAGATTTGTACTGAATGAATTGATGGGCAATGCTCAACAACAATATGGCCTACGCTGCAAGACTACCATGACCTCCAAGCTTTTGTGATCCACAATGTACATAATCTTAGAGCTACGACAAACGCTCCATTTTAGATCCAAATTCTTCTATTACTTGCACTTCTCTGACACAGCGATGGGATACTTCTATTTGTACGCCTTGGCAGCCTCTTCATACCGTCCCCCAAAAGCCTCAAACCAAGTATCAACCGCCTTCGCCGCCATCCCCGCCCCAATCGTCTCATCCCCTCTCTCCAGCTTCGGCGTAATCTCACCCATAAACTCCTCCAACGTCAGAGTATGCGGCGCGTTTTCCTTCTTGTTATCATCAGGATTCTCCCTCTCACGATGTAAATCTGTCGCCACCATCGGCGGCGCAATTTCAACAACCCGAATGTTTGTGTCTTTTAATTGAGTGCGTAGGTTCATGGACCAGAAGTGGAGCCAGGCTTTGGTACCGTTATACACGGGGTTGATGATTGAGAAGGGGATGTAGGCGAGGCCGCTGGATATGTTGATGATCATGGCGTTGGGCTTGGTTTTGAGGTGGGGGAGAAGGTTGAGAGAGAGATGCATTGGACCCCGGATGTTAATGTCAATTTCTTGGTCTGCTTTTTGTAGGAAATCATCATGCTTGAGCACTTCAATTGGGCGTTGGACACCGGCGTTGTTGATGAGGCAGTCAAGCTCTGGGTGCGCACTAGTGATTTTCCTGACAAAGGCGGGAATATCGGCGGTCTTGCCCGTGTCGAGGACGTAGTACCCAGCAGCACCAATTTCCTGTGTAGTAGACTTGAGGTTTGACTCAGTCCGTCCAGCGAGAAGGACTTTCTTGCCCTTGGAAATCAAGTATTCAGCGAGTGCGCGGCCGATACCGCCGCCTCCACCGGTGATGACGGCGCAGTTGAAAGCGAGGCCATTTTGTTGAGACATTTTCGCAGTACTTTGGGATTCAAATTGCAACGAATCTCGGAGAGGAACGGTGCAATTATTTCAGTGTTTCTGTATTTAAAGAAGACAGATCGTCGGCTGCAGAGCGGTATTAACAGTGGAACAGCAACATGTTCGCGTCATAGGCATTCTTAACTACGACAAGATTCGGACACGGCCATATCTATAGAATGATGCAGAAAGCAGCAAATACATTGGGAATAATGACGTAAAATTAATAGGCGAATAACCAAACAAAACTCTTGTTTTCTTTGGGAAATTCCGACTGCTTGACAAAATGTCAGTCAGCTGGAGCAAACCTTGAGCCTCTACCAATCCCAGCGACAAACCTCATATCTTTGCGATATCCTCACAAAGAATCCTCGCTATTTTAAAATCCTGTTCAATAGCGGGGCTATACATGGCACCAGCTTCAAGATATCCCAGAGCAATTGAAGTCCACTTCTTATCAACGTCTAACACGATCTCGCGAATGTAAGGATATGGTGATACGCTCAACGCATACACGACGCATATTTGACCAAGTAACCTGGACTCAGATCAGTAGATGTACGAGGCAACGAGGGAAGGGAGACTTACTGGCCGCAGACGAAGAACTTGAGAGGATTGCAACTTCTCATGGTATCGGTGACTTGAATGACTGGTGCCCAAGCAAGTACAGCACTGATAGTATCGCGACATTTTCGCAGGTGTCCTTCAGTCAAAGACGTTGGTCTTTCTAACGCACGGTGTCTTACAAGATCAGTGATTTGTAGACTCCTAGGGAAATGTACTCACAGTAGAGGTCGGCCGATGTGATACCTCGCAACGAAATATCGAGCGTGTAGCCAAGCGGTGACGAGTGCATCAGACGGCAATTCAGCTTGTGTCAACGGCGATTTCGGATCGAATTGAAGCATGGGCGGAAGCTGTTTGCGCCATTGTTCCAGTTGGCGAATGAGTTCGTCTTCAACAGGTTCAGGCGGATAATCGGCAGTGGGATCTAATAGCGTCAGCCTTACACTGCCATCCTACCTGATTAGAGAACTTACTAAAATGAAACAAGCTGTTCCTCGCTCTCGTCAAGATAAGTCGATGCGCGAGCTGCGATAGAAAGTGATAATGAAAGAACGGATCATCACCGGGGTATCGAAACGACCCAAATGACGCGATGTCCTGAGCCGAGATGAACTTAGGCAGGGCAATGTGCTCTTCGAGTTGGAGGGAATTACTTGGTGGAAGGTTGAGTTCTTGCGAGAGGACGGCTTCAAACATGCTTGTGATCCAGAAGAGACGCGATTGCATGTCTAGCATCCACTCATCACGGTCTTTCGATACGCTGTCAAAATCAGTCACCTCTCTTATATGTCGGGTCTCTCGATCTTACTTGTTCCAGAAAAATGCGCTGCATGCACTTGCTTTACTGAGCATGGCCCACCAATCCAGAGGTCTCAGAGCTTCAGCGTAGAATAACCTAAACAACGTCAGCTTCATCTCATACAGCACCAGATAAACATACCCTGATAAAAGATAAAACTGGCAGGCCTGAAGATCCTGCTCACACATCAAAAAGCCAAACCTCTTCCTCGCTTCATTAAAGAAATCAAGACCTGGCATTTCACCCTCATGTCCGTTGTTAAACTGCCCATAAGGACTTGACGCAGGCGTCGAAGCAAATCCAGCTTCTTGAAGCGCTTTCTCTCCCATCTGACCCAGCGCCATGACGACGAGAACAATACAGCTCTCAATGCATATTCCGAAGTTTCCGTCAATCGCAACACCAAGTGTTCGCTGAAAATACGTCTTCTGATCCAAAATCGGATTCGCAAGGTTGAATGTCGTAAAATAAACATCAGATAATTGCTTTAGCGTCGCAATACTCAAGTTTGAAAGCCAATCTGACGGTAGATCAACAGAAGAAGTATGCGGCAGCTTCGGTCGTGAAACTTCCAGCTGCGTTGAATACGTAGCGCCTTGCATTTGACACATCAACTTAACCGACTCTGGAAGCGCAGACTGAACCGCTGGCCAAAAGAGCATCTGATGAGCGCTGAAGGAAATAGCTGGGTTCGGATCACTTGTCGCAGGTGATTCGACAAGGGATTCGCGGCGCAGAAAGGCAGGGACGCCGAGGACTTCGCTGGAGTTTGCGGGAGATCGGGGATTAAACGGTCGAAGAGTTGTAGCGATACTGCGATGCTCTATGGGATTTGAGTCGTTGGATTTTGAATCGTCAATTTTACCTTCGATGCGACGGAGGATGTTGACAATCATTCCCATCGAAGCTTCATTTCTGATATCATCAGCATTTAGTCCTTCATCGGACCATGAGACTTACCGTGTAGCTTTTCTCTGAGTGAAGCGGCATTGAATGCCAAGCGATTTACAAAGTCCACATGGAAAATCTTCATCACATCTTGTCTTTTTCTGACGACAGTATTCACATGCCTATTATGTTGAGTCATACGTCGTACGAGGTTCAACGTACAGATTTCATACCTGTCTGGCGATGAAGCCTCGTTGTCGTTTTGAAGGAGGTCCTTCATCTGAGGCGTGTGCCTCTAAGGCTGGACTTTCTTCCGGTTCTGCCATGCAGTACGTGATGGTCTTGGAGGTCGTGATGGAATTCGGGGAGGGGCGTCGAACTCCGGGGCTGGCACGTGGAGAAATTTTGCTGCAGATCCGTTAGATGAATATCGCGCTAAATAAATATCTACCTGTCAACAAGACGCAGCAATAACACAGAATTTTTTTTATCATTGATTGAACTATTGTATAATAATTGTTTTCGTCATGGGATCGATTGTTTCATCTGCTAGATCTCATCTTCTGGTACGATATCCCGCAAGCTCCGTCTCCAAGACATTCACCTCGTCCACCAGCCCTCCGTTCATCTTTGCCAAATCTGAGTTTTCCCTGTTGGTCTGTTTGATTTGATTCCCCGAGTCTTGAATAATCAGAAGTGTTGCGATATTGAGCGTCAGTCCACATATATACGCGAGCGGAATGCTACTTGGAGGGTTCCAAGCATAACATACAACACTCGCCACACTGGTAAGCAGAGACAATGCTAGATTCGTGTAAAAAACTTTGGGAAATCTTGTTTTGATCTTGTCCTTTTCGTCGCTGTTGAATATTGGTTTGACAATTACGTACAGCCCTGCGAATGACGAAATGCACTGGCCTAGTGTTGACCAGAAATTGCTATCCAGAGCAGGCAGTGCTTCTGGAATCTAGCAGAGAATCGTAGAGTATATGGTGGGTGCCAGTGCCGTCATCAAAATCAGGATAACTGGTGACCAAAAAAGGCCGAAGAGTCTCGTCCAGTGGTCCTCATCCGAATTGTCGATTCTAAGCTGCTCGCGCAGCTCCGGCCATCGTTGCTGCGTATTCCTGTTTGTATTGACTTCTGTTTGAACCCCGTGGTTGTTCTTCCTCCCAAACGAAGTTCTCTTCGCAATACCACTTGATGGGGGGCTGGCTCCGCTTGTCCACGAGCGGGCGTGGGAAGTATTAGAGTATGGGGACAGGTGCTTCTGCCGCTCTGATCAATACCGAATCAGCAATGAAATAAACATAATATCTTGTTGGGTCAGCTGAAACTTACCTTCTTCAAGACGCATTTTATTGGCCTTTTCGGCGCATTCCGCCAAGCAATTATTGAACATGTTGAACGCCTCTTGGACGGGAGATGCTATATCCACCAGAGACGTCCCGGTCATGTTGTCAATCTGATTGAAGGCCTCTTTGATGGAGGCGAAAATTGGCCTTAGTTCAGCCAGTTTGCTTCTCAGATCTTCGATCTTCCTGTTGAGCCCCTCGTAGTCATTTCCTTCGCTTTGCCAGCGTCTGAAAACGTACTGCCACCTATGTCTCCATAACGAGTCGAAGTCTTCAACCAACCCGCCCAATATAGATGCGTGGTGCGAATGCCAGGCCATGTGCGGTGCCTCGTCGTCAAAGTTTGATAAGGACGCCAATAGGTTCGCAAGTGAGCGGCACTGTAAGATCACCAATGGGAAGGCAATCGATATGCCTAGCTCAGTGACTTCTCGCTGGACGCCTCGCATGAACGTACTGGTAACCCCAATCACTTTCAGGACATTGATGACATCCATATCTGCAAGATTTGAGTACTTTTCGTGTAGAATACTTGAAGCTTTGTCTTTCAGCTTATTAGCTTCTTCGGTATTGCTTTGTGAGAGCAGGACACTGGTTTCGTTTTTCGCTGCTGGTTCTGGCCATGGTATCGGAAAAACCCTGCTGCAATTTATCATCCATTTTAGGTGCCTTAGCTGCGACGAAAGGAAAGTTTTCTCAAGAACATGGTGAAATCTGTACTTAAGAAACGAAAATTTGTTTCAGCGCATACCTTGCGATGCATGTAAGCCTAAGGCAGATAAAGGCAACCAAGGCGCCTGCCACGGCGGATTCAAAGCTGCGTTTCCTGGCGTATCGGAATTCAGATATCTATTCATAAGCTACTTGCGATGCCTGAAGCCACAGCGGTGAGCGGCTAGTTACAGCTGCTTACAAATGCACGTCCGTCAAATCACGGAAGAACAGGCATGGCATCAGGCTGTCCAGATTTGTTACCAATCACGAGCCAGACTTTAAAGACTAATCTAAAATTCTTTTCTTAATTATGAGTTCTTGTCATACTACCTATTATACTACGCCTACTATTGTCTACCACTACTCCTTTGTTGCAACAACAAACAATCGAGGATACGGCAACAGAACCTTTCCATCCTTCTGCGCAGTATAACTCTCCTTCAACTTGTTCAAATAATGTTCAACAAACGCTTCCCTCTCAGAATCCGTCAGCGGATCAATGTAAGGACGAAGACCCGTTCCCTTAACCCACTCAACAATTCCTTCGTGGTTCTCCATGACGTGCATATAAGTCGCCTGCCAGATATCAAGATCTGCACATAGATGCTTCATTCCATCCCAGATCTCAATTGGTGAAGGGAATTGGTCTCGTGAAATATTGGCGGCTTTGAGTTTCTCTGACCAAGGCATGTTAGGAGTATCAGCCGTTTCTGTCATCAAAGCATGACTTGGCTCATTCATGTTGTACGGGATTTGGAAAGCAAAACTTCCACCTGGTGCAACATTTTCAAAAAGTTGCTTGATAATCTCAATGCGTCTTCCATTAGGTAGCCATTGAAACACAGCGTTGGAGAATAGCACATCGACAGGCGCATCAGGTTTGTAACTCAACAGGTCCGCAACCTCAAAAGAAACATCAGGCAAAGTCTCCTTCGCCTTCCTGATCATATCCGCCGAGGAATCAAAGCCTGAGACTTGCGCATTGGGATATCGTTGAGCTAACACGGCAGTTGAGTTGCCAGGTCCACAGCCAACGTCCACGACGCGCTTGGGCGAAGTGTTAGGGACTTGGGCGAGGAGATCTAAAGACGGACGTGTTCTGTCCTTGAGGAACTTGGAGTATTGGTCTGCGGACCAAGTATCTTTATTGGACTGCATCATGGTGGATGAGAAGAATCTCTTGGGTTGGTGTCGGGTGAGGGAAGTGAGAAGATGACGTCGTGATAAGATTGAAGCGCGAGACATTGGGAAGACTCAGGATGGAAAGATATGAGTCTGATGAGTTCTGCGTATCACAGTCTTCTTCCTGTCAAGGCTATATCGTGTATTTATATTTGTTCCCGGCTATTCGGCCAGTATCCTTACAGGTAATAATATTCAGTCGCGTGCCATTCGGCGGTTTCCTGCGAGAATGATGACTTCAGCCGAGTCGGACTCCGATTGTCAGATCCGAGCGAGTGGGACTGTCTCGGTCCATGGTCGGCGCTTCGGGCATATCACTCGGAGGCGAGCAAGAGTCACGAAGGAATGGAGATATTACGATTATTTTAATATAATTACTTTGGAACTTTCCGCGATTCTGAAAAGGTGGAGTTTACCATGGCAAGGGATGTTGTTAAATGGTTGCATTGCGGCCAGTTGTATTACTTGGCTTGCAGACATGTAACCTAACGAAATTTAATTATCGGCTTCGCTGAACGCAACAGGGCGTTGTCTTGCAGTTAATTTGAAAATATCCATTATAGGAAAACATTTCTTGCAAGTAAAATTGAGTTTTAGATAGTTATTATGATAACTGTCTTGTTTCTGTAAGCCGTTAGACCTGCATCAATCCCTTCGTTTAAATCTACCCTATTCCCGCTGTCGCCAAAAATGACACGCTGAGAACTTGGACCTTGCTTGAAGCCAGCCAATCATGAACGGTTCCGGCCGCGTGGCCTAATGGCTAAGGCGCTAGATTTCGGTCCTCAGCAACTGATCCCTCTAGAGATTCCAGGTTCGACTCCTGGCGTGGTCGATAATTCACCAGCTGATACCTTTTGCCAGTCTCTTGTACTGCTGGGTATTCTTTTTGCTGGTTTCTCTTTTAACACGTCACAAGGAAATGGTCGATTTTGGAAGGGACTTCAAAGTTGTAGCTATAAAGATACAAGAAACAGCCATCAATCAACTCAAAATACCTGGCCGACCTACTCAACTCCATACTCAACGGCATACATACATCGGATATTCCTCTCCTCGCCACACCATCCATGGAAAACCATCGCGTCCCCTGCATCATTGCTCGTCGCACCACCAGGCCCGTCAAGACCAAAATCAGGCTTCTTGATCAGAGGCTCAGATGCCCGGGTATAAGGTCCCGTCAACTTATCCGCAAACGCGTATTTGACGTTATACAGAGGATCGCGGAAGTCATGGCTGCTGAAGAACAGAACATACTTCCCACCCACTTTGACAATGTTGGGCGCTTCAACAAGAACGCCGTCTTCTTCGCCGACGCGGTCGAAGATCTTGACTGCGTCTCCAATGAAAGTGACGCCATCGCCTTCGATCTCTTGAAGCATGAAGGGTGTACCGCCAGTTGGACCTGATACGTCGCCTTCGAGCTTGTAGATGAGGTAGTTCTTGCCGCTATCCGGATCCTTAAAACCACTGGCGTCAATTGCGCCTTTGAGGTTATCAGGTCCACAGACAAGAGGCTTCTCATCATACTTGTAAGGACCAGTAGGGTTCTTGGAGCGGGCTACACCAATACAATGCCTACCAGTCTTAATCTCAGGACTGAGGTAAACAATGTACTCTCCGTTGTCGATGCGTCGAATATCAGGTGCCCAGGTATTCTCACCCGTTGTCCAACCCTTGTCAGGAAGCGCATCTTCTTGCTTAAGAGTCCATTCACCAAGGAGGTCTTTGGCCGTGGCAACTTGCATTTTTCTGCCGCCACCGTTGGTTGCAACTGCTACCCATGATCCATCTTCGACTTGGATGATAGATGGATCTGGAAAGTCGGCGTTGATGCTGGGCTTAAGAGTACCCTCGTGTTTGACGGTGAGTTTCAGCGGAGACCGGCGGGTAGGGAAAGCTGAAGTGGAGCTGAGAAGAAGGCCCAACGCAGGCCAGACGAGTCCCTTGGCGATCATGATGAAGTTATTACAATAACTGAAACTTAAGTTAACACGATCAATGTTTACATGCTTTCTCCGACTTTTATACCCGAGATCACGTCGGCACAGCCTTCGATCTGCAGAGGCTGACCTTGATTCCAGGCCATCTCATACGTCAGATTATCATGCCGTCAGCAGCCGATCGTATCAGATTTCTTACTCTAATTTAAAAAATAAACAAGGTACAATTTCCTTTTCCGGAAAATCGCTGCGCATCATAGCTGTAAGAATAAGCACAGCCTGCCATCATAGTGGGTATCGCGTATAAAATGGCGAATGGTGGTCGATGTTTGGTGCGTTTTGTTTCAGTCTTTCGGGCATTTAAGCGGTACAACCTAGACAACTCATCGCATCATTGAACTTGATCCGGAGGTGGCATTGATGGTCGGACGTAACGTTGGATCGCAGCCAGGTACCCTGGGTTTAGGAAGACTGCATACACCACCATTACCGGTGATCAAAAATGAGAGTATTGTATTGGCTGAGCTTATTATTATTCTCCGTTGGGATAATTAACCTTATGTAGCTGATCTTGCTAGCTTGGTGAGAGAACTGTAACATGCCCTGATGGCTTGTTACCTTCGGACTTTTCTTCATATTAAGTTAAGGTATTAAGCATAATACCTCAGTTATAAGCTAATTTCAGCCAGCGCAATGGCCGGAAGGTTGTGTTAAGACCTTGTCTTATCAATCAACCACGAGAGTGAAAACTGATTGATCAGGATATCGAGAGAAGCAGTCTCCCCAGAGCCACTAGTGTTTCTTTCCAGATGAGAATGCTATTTTCATTTGAGCTGCCGCATGAACTTTCACAGTCTGGCATATTGAAATCTCTTGCTGGAGACAGAGCACTACTACGATAGACAGGGCCATTCCGCACCCAGTCCCGAGATGAACATGAACCAATATGATACCTCGGAGAAAAACAGTGGGCTATTAACTGAGATTCAACAGAAGCGTCAATGGGTATCATTATCGATAAAGTAAAACTATCTGCAGTTCCGCAACTGCCATCGCTGTAAACAATATCGCCTCGGTAGAGCCACTGCGTAGTGGGTTGAGATGGAGATTGGAGAGAACACGGTCTGGAATGGCCAAGCGACGACCACATTTGCCGATATCCACGGCCATACAGAAAAGATTTACACAGAAGAACATGGCATCTTATTTAGTACTCATCCGTAGCAAAATGGCAGCTGAGTGACGATAAAACGCTACTGTTGGCGCTATTGAATGGGGCTACTTGGGGCCACTGGGCGATTCAGGTCCAGACTCTCAGAAAGCTATCATTGTGGCACTAATGACTAAAAGTTAAGATTAAGAAATGGGGGCGAATAGCGATTGTAATAAAAATCATACTGTTTTGTGGCCTGCAGGTCTGCGCTAGAAGCTGGGGAGTTTTGGTGATGACATCTACATGTATCAGATCGGGATGTTCTATCTAGTGGATTATTGTATTCTTGGTTATCGTGTACGGAGCTATCCTTTTATCCTCCTATTATCTGTCATCCTAATTGGCAACATTCACATCAGTTTATGCTTCCGCAATGGGAGATATTTCCGACAACGTCGCTCTGTAGTATCTTTATGAACCAGATTCAATTAATTTGACCGCCAATATTTCAGCACGGCATATCCCGTCTCCTCTCAGATCACGGCTATTCCAACCCTGGCCTTTTCCCGTAATTGAGCAAGTTGTTTGCTGACGTCAAATTTCAGGGTCCACCAGCTCGGACGAAATCCAGGCACCAAACACTAGATCCATCAATAACACTCTGACGGACTCGGGGGGCGCGAGCTGAACACCTCCAAACGTATGCCTTGCAGGACGCCACACTAGACTATTGAAAGCCCTCGGCATCTACAGTACCGCGATAGGGTCCTTGTCCAAAACAATCACAAAATGTCAGGATCAAGCCAGTTTTTTGTCGGCTTTCCTTTGAAGCTTCAACCGTCCAACTCGGTCCGTCATTCATTCGTTCTTTCTTTGTACCCCTACGTTCACTATGCGCTCTCTCATTGCCATCGCAGCACTGGCCCTTTCTGGGGCCGTGTCTGCTGGTCCTTGCAAGCCTAAGCTTACTACCGCTGCCGAGACATCTGCTACTGGTACATCGTCTGCCGCTCTCGAGGCCATCACTCTCCCTGCTCCTCCTACAGATGAGCCCGTTTCCAACGCTGTTACTGGTGGTGGTATGTCCGACCTGACGCACTTCGAACTTACTGGCGACGTCACGAAAAACACCAAGGATGGTATCACTAAGGATGGAAGTACCGACACGAACTGCGCTCAACTCGCCGCCAAGGGAACTCCGGATGGTCGCAAGCGTCAGAACCTTGGAGACATCGCCGCCCTGAAGCAGATGCTCACTGGCCTCGACGTTCGCAGCCAGTACACTGTTCAGTTCTACTACTACGTTTTCACTCCTCCTGCTCGTTCCACCTCTTGTGTTCTCGAAGCCTTCCTTGGATCTACCAAGTTCTTCACCACTGGTATCTTTGCCAACGGTGCTAGCGTTAGCTACAACCAGGTCTTGGTCTCTACCTCTACTCCTGCCAACGAGGGCGCCTTGAACATCCAGACCACTTGCTTTGGCGGTGGCTCTGCCATGGTTTTCATTGATTCTATCTTTGTTTCCAACCAGGTCACTATTGAGAACATTGGTAACTACCAGCTTGACTTTGGTGATGGCGCTATTCATGAGCCTGTAAAGAGCTCTGCTTCTACTCAGGTCTTCCAAACCACTGCTCAGGGTGGCAGTGCTGCTTCCACTGATGTTACAAGTCAGGGTAACACTTCCCAACCTACCTCTGTTGCGCAGAATGGAGGCACCACTGAGCCAACCCGAGGTGGTTCTCAGCCCACCGAGACAGCTACCAACGGCGGCAACTCTGGTACTACTACCTCCGCCGTCCAGCATGAGCAGCAGACTGAAACTAGCCAAGCCGATGCTGAGTCTACCACCGTCCCTGGAAGTGATTCCGAGACTACCTCCGCCTTCGAGCAGAATGGCTTCACTACTACTACCCGCCCCACCGATGCCCAGTCTACCACTACCTCTAGCTCCGAGAACACTGGCTTCACCACAACCACCAGTGCCTTCAACCCCGATCAAACCATTAGCTCTCTGAACAACGCCGCGCCGCCTCAGCAATACTGCCGCGGCCAGAACCTGATCTCCAACAGTGGCTTCGAGGCTGCTGATCAAAATTGGGACCGCGCTGGAAACACAGCCATCGTCTATAACGGACAGCTCGGTCCAAATGCCCGTGCCAACACCGGAGAGTTGGCTATGGCCATGCGATGGCCTCAGTCCGGTAGCACCAGGGCTAGCTTCAAGCAGAGTATCAGCGTCACCCCCAACGCGCAATACTCTCTCGGCTACGGCTACCATGTCGCCAACGGCCGCCAACTTGGCTTCTATGAGTGTCATGTCCTTGTCCACCTGGGTGATACTCTTTTTGATGACTTTGATCCTTTCTACGATTCTAATGCTTGGTCTGGATACGTCAATCGCCAGAACTTCATTACGCCTACACAGGGTACCGTTGAGTTGTCGGTTGAGCTTTACTGCAATAACAGCAATGACCCAGCGTTTACGATTCTTTGGGACGACCTTTGGTTGTCTCCTTGCGGAGTGCAGATGGCTGCTAATTAGAGGATTATGGACTTCTTAATAGAGTAGACATGATAGAAAGCCTAGATCATTCTTAATTGTGGTCACTTGGGCACCATGTACTTATCTTCAGGTAATTGCTATGGACAATACTCTGGTTCTTTTCTTCTTCTTCTTTTTCTTCTTCTTTTGACCACCAAACATCATTCGGCCTCTTATTTCTCCCACCAAACCGTAACATTCAACTCTCTCAAAGCTTCAACAAATCCAGAAAGGTCATCAGTCTTTATCGTAATCCTGACAAGGGCTCCCTCGACCAGACACCATTCAGAATTGCCCTCACCATAAAGTTCATCCAAGTCGGCAGTGAGAGTGTTGAGATTGAGCTCGTCAATTTTCCAAAGAACGTGAGCCTTTCCTGGTCCATCTGGGACGTCCGCCATCTTAGCGAGTGAGATATATTTGTGTAGTCTGTTGGGTTGAGAATTTGACAAGGAGATACTGTGTAGTATGTTAGGTTGGAAATAGTCTGGAGATCGAAAAGGATGAAGAGGAGATAGTCGGGAATTTATAGGCGTTTCCGACTGTGAGCGTTGTGGATTTGGGTAACCAGTGAGTAACTGTTCACAGCTGTTCGCCTTTATCTTTATCGACGATGAGTGAGTGTTCAAACATACCACTATGAGATTGCTCAATGAGATACCTACAGAACATGGAAGGATACCTGGTTCAAAATGTCTTTGTATTTGAGGTAGCTTGAATGCTAAATCCTCCTTTCAATGTGAACACTCCAGAAATTGTAAGAGTAGATGAGATCTTGATTCGGGTCCAACTCTAGAGCTGCAAAATCCTCCCATCTCAAAGTCACGTCCAATTGTCCGAGCATTTCTCTTAGACCTTCGAAATCAGCAGTCTCTGATGTGAAGATGACAAACGGCCCAACAAGCCTCCATTCAACGATTCCCGGGCCGTATATGATTTCTAGAGCTACTTTCAAGTAGTTAAGATTGATGATCTCTATGGCCGGGAGCCAATATTCATATCTGATGCAAGTCGTCATTTCGGTGAATGGTCTTTTCGTTGAAGTATTGTGAAGTCCGGTGTGCTTTTGTTCGGTCATGGTGCCGCATCCGGACGCGAGGAGGCATTTATGACTTACCAAGTCGCCCGACGAGAACCTGAGTGGTTTACTTACCTAGAGGCGGTGAACATAAGAGGCTTTGCAAGTATAGTCAATCAGAGCGATATCTTGGATGTAGCTACAGACATTGACAGTCTTTTCTGACCCTGTATCACACTGTTCGTCACGCCAAAACATGGCGTTGAACTTCTGAGCAAGAGTCAATGATCAATCTCCCAGTGGACAACAACTTCTACCCTGCGTCACAGCAAATGCCTTTTCGTGAACCGGAGCTTCTGTGACGTAACCAATCACCTATTCACCCTTGCGGGAAGAAACAAACTCCAGGTTGCATATAGCAAAGAATTGCAAATTCACATAGATAAAGAAAGGGAGCAAATATGTCGATGTAAAGAAATCTATTACCGTCTATTTCTCATACTAGACGTACTACAATACCCTTTTCCATTAATCTTTTCATAAACTCTTACAGGTGAGACTTAGACTTGGTGGGCTCCTCACGGCCCTGCAGGTTGGGGTGAGGGGTGCGCACAGGTCGAGTGACAGCGTAGAAGGCAAAGCCCGAAGACTTGGTGGAGAACTGGTGCTACGTCAGTATCTTTGTTCAGGAAGAAGGAAAATGGTTACTGACCTGGACCTTGGAGCCGACGTGGAAGAAAGCAAAGTCACCAGTGGAGAGGTGGTGAGTGATACCGGTAGCCTCATCCTACAAGTTGTTAGTGTTAGTACCGTCTCACATCAAACTACACGAAGCAACATACCAGAACGTCAATCTGACCGCTCAAGACATACTTTGTCTCCTCAAAGTCATAGTGAGCAGGACGCGCAGGACCAGCCTCAATCTTGTAGAAGCCAGATGTGATGTGAGCGGGGGCATCGGTCTTTGTGCGGATAGAGTGGAAGTCGGCGACAGTGGCGTTCACGCCATCTGGCAGAGGGATGTACTCGTGGCCGGCGCCCTTGATGACGGTGAGAGGGACAAGCTTTCCAGACATTTTGATAGTTGATGGTGGGTATGAAGAGACAAGAAGGGAAAAGAGAGATTAGAGTGCGATAAAGGTTGGGGTTTATATAGCTGACCGCCGTGTAAGATACTTCGGTAACGGCCCCGATGCTGGGGTTGGATTGTGGGGAAAACATCACGGATCTAGTTCCGGTCTCCACTTCGGGCCGGGAACTGAATCTACGACTTGGAGATCTTACTATGCTACCAATTTATTCCAAGCAGAGATTGTAACTATTTAAGATATGGGGAATTCAATTAGCCTATAATCTCAAGTCTTATTTATTTATTTGCCATGTTGATTTTGTGATAAGATCGAAATGCCGACCTGAGATAAACTTCTGCATATCGGGGTTAGCGTAGCCGCCCCGGACAAGACTCGGGTTCTTCTCCTCCACGTGATCGGAGAACTGTCATTGCCCCCGAGGAGGCTGGACCTATCAGTCACTTCAAGAAAAGCACGTCCTGCGAATGCTGTGAACCTAGAATGCCATTCGTCCACTAACTCTGTGGCTTCAAGGTTGACTCAAAATGTTCACTGCGCACTTTGCCTTGACATCTGACTTTTACCAAGGTCCACTATAACTGGATTACATGTTCAAAAATGAGTTGTCTCGGAGGCCTAACTTTTCATTCAAGATCTTGCCTAGCCCACCGCTACTGCTTTTATGTACTCATTCAAGATCAATTCCAATGTACTAAATGAGTGTGTAGGGTTGTTCACGACAAAAAGAACTAATGAATGTGGATCTTCACCCCATTTCCTTCAATGCATCTTCCAGGCAACGTTCCAGCACCCACTCGCTGATATATCTGACTTGAGGGCGACTTTGGCTGTACCAGGAGCACATAGTGCACCTTGACTGGTTCAGGCTGATCTCTCTGCCTCCCAAGAACTACGCATTTCGATGTAGCCTTCTCGGAGTCTGATGGCGAGTCGAAAACAGGCATTGAGTCCTTATCGTCAACCGTGTAGTCTCTCGCCTCAGCAACCAACACGCCGTTGCTACATTTGTCCCGCCCCGTACCCCATTGACTTTGCAAAGACATCCACTCAGTTTCCCCAAAGTCAGCAGGGATGTAATCGATACTGCCACTGTATGCCATCCAGGACCATGAAGGGATCTTCGGATCAGAAGAGCCTTCTTTGAATGGGATACGAGGCAGAGAGGATTCTTTTTCGGCCCTGCGCCAAAGTAGACTTCGCCGAAAGAAACCACGCTGGTGACCGTTTTTTTGATCCTGGAAGAAAACTCCATATCCGCCTTGAAGGTTAAGGGTTTTGAGAAGACGTTCTTGGAGACCGTTGATGGCCCATGGTCGGTCGGTGGGTACAGAAAGACCCAATCCAGAATAGAGTTTGTAAATGTTTTGGTAGCCCAGGATCTTGATGCCTCTATCGGCCAAAGTCATCAACCTTGGGAAGTCTGGGTCACCGAGAAAGGTTGAACGTTGGCTGTCGGAAAGATAGATTGTCAGTTCCTACTATATAGTATGCGGCACAGGAAACTCACTTGGTAATCTTTGACATAGACTCGCAACGAATTCCATCACCGCATTCAAAGTAGGTCTGAAAGTCGGTAAAATAGATAGTCCTACGAGCGAGGGCATGCTCTTGTAGGACCCAGCCCCTCCCGCTTAGAGGACCCTCTAAAACATGTGCCTGGAAGTCATCCATAGCCTCACGAAGATAGAAGGGTGCAACATTGCCTTCTCGACGAAGAGTTACACCTTTCCTTTCAATTCGAGGCCCAAGAAACCCAGCATAATGACCAGGGGATCGACTTGCAGCAAGGACACAGTACGCACCGCTGTATACTTGCTCCATTTGCTTTGCTTGTTCGTCAAAGTCGCCATCCGGACCTTGTATGATGCACAAAGAGTCGACCCACAAATAACGGCAACCAATAGCTCGAGTTACTATGACAGCGTCTCGAAAAGTGGCAGCGAGGTGGTCTATGCTGATTCCTGCCTCATAGTCCTTGAGGTTCTGAGTCAAGGTGCGGAACTGTGCGCCCTCACCCCATTGATGAGATAGAGCGACCCACTCGCCCTTGTGGTTCGAAGTAGTCTTGAGTAGCTTGACGCTTCTGTCGCCATTGAGACCAACGTCAATGACTCTGGTTGGCAGCTTCTTGTTGGCCCCCAAGCTACTGGAGCTGTTTCGACTTTGTTCTCGAGCGCATGATTTATGGCTATTGTCACAAGCCTTTAGCCACTGTCTGATTATCTCAAGGTAAGCGGATCTTCCAGCTGACGGGAAGTCAGGCAAGCCAATCTGAATATGATTACTGATTCCAGTTCCCAGGTCTAAGTTATTTATGGTTAGCCTCTTGACTAGTGTTCAATTAGGGAGTTCGAGACTTGTGTACTTACCAGGGCTCCGGAACAGAGATGCAACCGATGTGTAGCCATTCATAAGAATAGTGGATCCATCTCTGGTAAAACGGACAACAGGACCTTTGCTGATATCTACTTTCTTGCGAAATCCCGATAGAAGAGCACACAGATCACAAATCCCGCCAATAGAGTTGGCTTGCAGATAGCTCCAGTCGTAGGAGATGTTAAAGCCTAGTTGCCAGAGAGAGTCCCGGAATGGTTGGCATTTGGAACAGAGGGTCGAAGATTCAGGAACCCCTGCCATTGAGAGGCCCTTTTCTTTAAGCGAGGAAAGGACGGAAGTTGCGAAGTCATTGTCAATAATGTGCTTCCAATCCTCATCTAGCTGTTAAGCAATGGGTGAGCACATTCGCTAGTTGGCCGAGTAAGGGAGCGTACGTTCTGTTTATCCATTCAATCAAGTTAGGATGGTTCAACGTTGGAGAGAAGCTCAGTTAGACAGACCGTCTGTGGCAGGAGTTAGAAACAGAGTAGCCTGACACAGCTGTGAAATCAAAGGGAGGTGAAATACTCTGCTTACTTTCTATTCAATCTGATCAACAAATTTGTTCCTGATAATCCATGAAGGCCATACAAGAGGTAAACTTACGCCCTGTAAGACACAAGAAAGAAGCGGTCAGCATAACAACCTGCTAGGTCAATATACAAGGAGGCCATGGGCATACATACTGAACCGTGTCAGTGATTCATATTAGTGAGGATGGGCAAATAGACTCACATCCTATCCATCACAAATTTATATCGTCAGTATCACCAGTTTCAATACCAATGTGAAGTCATCGGCGACTCACTTGCTACACCGTGAGAGGAATCGGTCAGTTCATATCATTTCTTATAAAATGGATAAATGCTCACTCTTCCCGTCAAGGCCAAAGTATCGCTCTTTACGGCCAATAATCCTCCGTTTGGGTTCTTCAGAGGCTGTCCTGATTGCGGCTCACGCGTATTTCCTCTACCTTTAACATTGCTGTCAGGAGCGGAGAGGGGGTTACCTGTAAACCAGTAGTGACTCTCTTGATCACAACATATGAGCTCCATCTGTCTCAGGAGCTGATCGGAACGAACACGAACCCCTCGTGTTGACGATGGTCGCTTGAGTGCAAAATCGTCCACTGGGTCTGGCGGAACCTCGTTGATTTGAGGAATGCTTCCAGAAGATGGGTGAATCTCCAACGGTGGTACACTTTCCAAGAGACGCTTTGTAATCTTTTTCGTCCTTTTTGCGCCAGGCTGACTGGACAAGTCGCGCGTGGATCCGAACGAATCTGGTAATCTAACCACGAGCAGTTGAGTCTTGATCAGCTCCAGTAAGTCGCCCAAAGCAGTTTGCCCAGGCTTGCAAACTGGATCTTGGAACATGTGGTCCATCCATTTCTCGGCAACTCTGTGTACTATAGCCACGTCTCCTTTATTCACATCATAAAAGCGCGGAAACTGATTTCTGAAACTTCTCAGTCCATCATGGCCGTACATCAGCCATACCAGGAATTCTAACCAGATACACCCTATGGCCCAGACATCGTAGAGTCGAGAGCGCTTCCTGCCAATCTTTCCTTGGCGGCTCTGTGGATTTGGCACAACAAGACTGTTATTGTTGACGGTCGTTTCCTCAGGCGGTTCGTACCGAAGGGTTC
Organism: Fusarium austroafricanum; assembly: GCA_012932025.1. Taxonomy (NCBI): domain Eukaryota; kingdom Fungi; phylum Ascomycota; class Sordariomycetes; order Hypocreales; family Nectriaceae; genus Fusarium; species Fusarium austroafricanum. Next base: position 22,373 of record JAADJG010000061.1, on the reverse strand, counting down.
CAAATTCAGTTGACGTCTTTTTTGTTCTCAGCTGGGTGATATCTTGGTGCTCTTTTGCAAGGCCCCAGTCGCCGATCTTCAAGGTCCCTATCCCTTTTCCCGTTGGATCCTTGAACCACAAGATGTTCTCTGGTTTGAGATCTCCGTGTCGAAAATGCTCGCCTGACTGCGGAATCTCTGGATTGTGCACTTGGTTGAGAGCTTCAGAGAGTCCACGCATCTGCTCTAACGCATCTTTGACCAGGTCTCCAGTCAAAGACTGGCAGAATTCCTTGCTCTCCCATAGGTTTATCAGGTTCCCACCATCGGCCCACTCAAGTATGAGATAGTATTTATCGTGGACAGGATGTTTCTCATCATAGCGGCGGAATGCGGTGATGAACCTCACGATGTGCTTTTGTTTGAGTTTTCTCATTTTCCATAGTGCTCCAACTTCCTTTTCCCAGTCAGAAATGCTAACCTGCGGGGAGATCTGATTGGATTGAAAGACAATCTTCTTGACGGCAACATATTGTGGAAGCGGCATCTTTTCAGGTTCATTAAGGTCAGTTATGTTCTGGAGCCTATCGTTGATGACATTCAACAATACGTAAACAGTCAGAACTCACCAAGCCTGTCGTGTCAATGTGAGACTGATGGATTTCGTACTTCCAGACTTGGCCAAAGCCTCCCTCAGCCTTAGTAAAGGGCCTTTCGGTGAACGGCAAGATCGCTCGCGCATCGATATCGTGATTTTCCTGCTGCGAAGAAAATACCGGAGAACAGAATTCCCACTGATGTTCACAAATGTTGTGAATCTCGATGTCATCTAACATCGGCTCATCGTCGTATTCTAGACCCTCAAAATGGTCTAATACAGTCTTTTGAATGGGCAAGCCGCTGTCATGGACATTTTTATCCATCAAGATCTTCAATATTTGATATAGCTTTTTGCCTTTGATGCTACTCAACATGAGAATAGCCAGAAGTTTGGAGGCTTTTGTCAAGACAAAATTTACAACGGCTTTTTCGTCGTCATCAGGAGTTTTTCGGTGTAACTTGAGAACCCCGTTGACGAAGGTTTCTGAGATCAGGCTCTTCAAACATCCTTCCGGAGAGAAGCCGCATGGACGCCCGTGAAATGAGCTAGAGACAAAAGTGTCGCGTATCTGGCTGCCCATGATCGACAGGGGGGCTGGGTTGGAGGGTGAAAAGGTCCTCCGTGTCCAGTCAGGTATGTTCAAAAAAGGCTAAGGTGTTGTAGTCGATGAAGGTGCATGGATCCAATGAAGTTTGTTTGCATTTGGAAATGGGACGCATTTACGGACACTTTGTATTAGGGTCATTGTTGGTGCTTGGTTTCCGATCTTCGAGTATGAGGCTCGGATAGAAAGCGTCCCGATACCCGAGCCTGATTGACAAGCTAGAGTCATATCATTTCCGTGCGGCTGAAATAGCTCTATTGGCGAATAGAAAGACTGCACATTCGATATCACAACCGGGCTGCATTACATCCGCAAATAAACTATGCCTAGCTTGCTTGGTAGCCTGTTGGTCAGCTACGCGTGATATAATTCACCCATTGTGGCGCAACCGGTCTGGATCTTTCTGGGTGGTGATTGAATATTATGACGTAATGTGGAAACTGTATGATGTGATAATATCAGCATGTGCAATGTATAGCCGCCCATACCGCAGCCACCTTGCTGATCTATCACATACAAGGCTTATTGTCTTCCTCCACCACAGGTCGAATCCAGCCAAGTTGCTATCTCTATGCACTGCATAGTGAGACGTATTGAAACGGAGATGCCTTCACTGGTAAAAGCTCCGACTCTGAACGGAGGTTTGGGCTGATTACCCAGTGACCAATTTACATGAAAATGTGAGTAATGAACTTGTGTTCCCCCATCTTGATGACTACAGACATTTCCTATCGGCATTTATCAATCTCTTCCTAGAAGAAAGTAAGTAAAGGCATAGCTTCTTAAACAAACGCTTACGTCCAAAAGTATTCGTGAGGTACGGATGACATAGGTGTTGTGAATTAACTACATGGATGTTAGCTACTTAAATTGAATCATGTTCGGGTTGCTATACATCGACCGTGAAGGGGTTTCCTTCGTTTGCCGTGCTCAGATATTCTGCCAACTTATCCGGGTCAATGTTGCTTGCTCGGATATTTTGAACCTGCAATGGCTCCCTAGCTCGAAGAAGGCTATGGGATTCCCTTCGAAACTGGCGAGGAGGCACAGGGAACCGATTGCTGATACTTCGTAGGTACTTTATTAACTCGCCAGGCTTCATGACAACTAATTTGTTGAGGATAAGATAAGTTTCCACAAAATAATAACAGGAAAGAGAAAGAAGGAAATATCCTCGCGGCAAAGAGGCATTATTTGTAGCGAGCGATGCGTCTGAATTTGGGGAAATTCTGCCTTGGTCTTTGCATAAGGCGTTTTCTAAAAATGAAAATGCCAGCTCAAAGCAGACTGTGTGGTGTGACAGCATAAGTATTGGAAATTCCAGCACTCATCTCATCCAATGGGACTGCGAATGCTGGAGCCTGAAAGCCAAGACCGCCCGGTATTTCAGCTTCGTACAGCGGTGTGGCCGGTGGCTGGGACCCGGCGCTTGCTCTCTGACAGCCTGATTGCAGGGGTTAACTAATAATGAACACTCAGCGTCACTCGTCCTTGAAAACTTGACAACATTGGATTCTAGGCATGACACGACATTCTTTTATGCACAACGCTGGGCAAATATGGACCTCAGGATGTCACTGCGCCTCAAAGAGACCCCTGCGAGGACAACAACTCAAAGCGAGCCTATTCTAAGCTCGAGTCATTTCAAGATTGAAACGTTTCATTTGGGCGAGGCCCCCAAAGCTAAAACCTCGCCGAAGGATTCTATTGGACCTCATCAGGGACCAATCGACCCGGATCAAGAGCATCATCAAGCATATCTACACCGCAGTAGGACTGAGGGTCACAACCCTATACTGACTGAAAGGGCGATAAAAAGTAATGCACATGTCAAATCGCGAGTTCAAGTGAGATCCCTTCTCTTTGCCCATAGGAAATCACTGACCTGTTCATAGAGTCGAGTTAAAGACCTTGGAAATAAACTACGAGTGCCTGGCCGTATAAGTGGACCATTTAGAAGCGAGGATCTAAAAACTCGTATCCTCAATGCGACTGTCGTCAGCGACCAACCAGAATACCTGGACCGAATCTTTCTTCCAAGCCAAGCACTTACAAGACTTTTATCGGAAGAGGCAGTGGGGAAGGAGCTTGCAAAATGTAATAGATGGCTAAAGTCCACTATTATTCGGCGCCTTCGGCCCCAGGGCCTAAACATCGAATCTGAAGCAGGAAGGATTTGCGGCAAGCGAGTCATTCATGATGGTACAGAGGCGGAAGCTGAGTACAAGACATATAAAAGAATATTCGCTATTTTGGTCTTGCTTAAACGGCCATCATTAATTATCCCATTCCTTGATCAAGAGGTATGTGATGATGATCTTCCTCTTCATCTGGATGATAAGGAGAACCCCAAAACCTGGAAGGTCCTACAAAAGGATAAAAGAGAGATCTCACTCTATGGTCCACGTGCATTCAAGAAGAGCTTTTACATGAAATTCATCGATTGGCAGTGGGTTGTTCTTGCACCATTCTTTGACTGCGAGACGAATGGCAAACCACAAAGCTTGCTGGGACAGCATGTTCCACCCTTCATCGCTTGGACTCCAATGTCAGCAGGAGGTGGATATGGTGAACTGTTCAAGGTTGAGATCCATCCGAGTCACCACAATTTCAATGCATCTCTGGTTAGTGACTAGTTTCCCCATTACCTTAATAGATAATGACTAGTAATTTGGGTTGCAACGATTCTAGACTCCAAGAAACACACAGCAAGTCTTTGCTATCAAACAGGTTCGTCCAGAGGCCTTTCGGGGAACGCTAAAGGTCAACCCGGAGGATGAAGCAACCATCCTAAGGAAGGTCAAAGACAGACATCTTCATATAATCTCTCTGCTTGCAACATACAAACAACTTGGTGCCTACCATTTCATCTTTCCATACGCCAAGGCCGACCTCCTTCGCTACTGGGAAGAAGTCAACTCAGAACCTCCGGAAGTCGATCGTGAGAGAGCCCTTGTCTGGCTAGCAGGTCAATGCCAAGGCCTCGCAGAAGGTCTCGCATATATTCACCGATATGAAACCGCTTCATTTAAGTGTCTTCTCAGTCCTTCCTCATTCCCGTTGCCGTCCCCAAGCCTGGTACAAAAACATGGTGAGAAGGAGATTCGGCGGCTCTTCGGTCGACATGGCGACATTAAACCAGAAAACATCCTTTGGTTCCCAGATACCGATTCCCCACTTGAGGCCTTAGGAGGAGTGCTGAAGATAACAGACTTTGGCTTCACTGAGTTCAGCACAAAACGAGAAGTCGATCGCTACAGAAGGGGCTATGCACCTAATTCGCCCACGTACCGCGCCCCCGAAATAGATCTCCCTTACAGCAGTGGCCTTGTCAGTCCTTCATATGATATTTGGACCCTTGGATGTGTATATTTTGAGTTCCTAACTTGGTGGCTTGGAGGCTGGAGCTATGTCGAGAAGTTTGCCCAGCAAAGGCTGGATTGCGATCCCTTTTGGTGGAGAGGACGGACGGACAAGTACAGAACCGATATCTTTTTCTCCGTGATCAAGGACGACAAAACCGGCGAGGATAAGGCACAAGTCAGTAAGAGTGTGACTGAGGTCAGTATAATCAAAGTCCAGCCATCACCATCGTGTCGGTTCTAACAGTATATGAGCCACAGTTCATGGACGAAGTACATAATCACAGAAAGTCCAACGGCTTCGTCCGCGAGTTCTTGAAGGTGATTCAAACACAGATGCTGATTGTTGAATGCCAGATGGGGGATGGGACTAAGCAAGGCAGAGCGAGCGCGAAGAATGTTGCGAAGGAACTGGATAATATTCGCAAGAAGCATTTGCAAGGTTCATGATCGGTTATTGGTGGGGTTCCTTCAAAATAGTAAGATACCTGGATATTTAAACTCGGTTCTTATTTCCGTCTCATGAAGGAGAGAAGGTAGTAGTAAATATCAAAGCTAGCTATTTACAATAATAAGTAGCTACAATATATGGGCTCTGTCAAAGCATAATATAGGGAAACACAATAGTGTTGCTAAGGAGGCTAGAATTGTCTATATGACAGGCAGTCTCTGGAGTTCCATTGCCTCAAGAGTCCTGCATTCGCCCCTGCTGATCCTGTAGCTGTAAAACCACCAACTCCCGCTCAGCCTTGGTAACTGGCTTCTTAGGCAGAAGTTTGAAGTAAAATGGCGCAATGATGGCGATGACAGCTCCAAAGTCACAGGTAGCGGTCAACGTGGCAAAGCCGACTAGATGCTGAGGGGCGTTGGTACTGGGCCACAAGTAGCTTCCATAGATGATAGCCAAGTGTCCAAATGAATTGACAAAGGCGATGGCGATGGAACGCTTTTGATCCGGGAATGGGATTGATTCGCTGGTCCAGTTGAGCATGAGAGGCAAGCCAGTGTACAGGCCTGCCACGAGCAGACACATCATAACATATTTAGCTACTGCAGATTGGACGAAGGCCGAGACCAGGCATGCCACAGCAGCCAAAGCGTAAAGGCCAACATTGTGCCATTTTCGATCCTGAAACTTGTCAGAAGTCCAGGATAGACCAAGTTGACATATGGATCCGGTGATCCAGATGGGAACTGTCATCCATTGCGCAGTGACCTTCGTGTATCCCATTGTCTTGAGAATTGTCGGCACAAAGTATGAAATGGACATTCCCAAGATGATAATGCTGTAGGCTATAAGGAAGAACCACGTCTTTCCATCTGTAACAACAGACTTGAAAGCTTGCCACGAGGTCATGCGTCGGTTTGTGCTGCCGACGCTGAGTTGCCGATCGACGAGGATGCGGATCTGAGCGAGGCGACGCTGTTCGGGAGAGAAATAGCGGGCGTTTCGTGGATAATCTGGAAGTAGGAGATAGAGAGCAAAACCGCAGAAGACGGTGAGAACACCTTCGACAATGAGAAGCCAGCGCCAACCGGGTATACCTCTTGCGCCTTCGAGGTCTTTGACGATGGCACCAGCCATGATACCACCTAGAGCGGGGGCAATGGTGCCGGATGTGTAGAAGATACAAAATCTTTTACCTACAGAGCCGTTAGTCAAACATTTTGAGTAGAATCATTCTACTTACCGATTTCCTTCTTGGTATACCAACAAGTCAGGAGGTAAATAGCACCAGGGAAGAGACCAGCTTCAATGCAACCAAGGAAGAATCGCCCTGCAAGAAACCCTTTGTAGTTCTTGGCCTGAGATAAGGCAATAACGACGCATCCCCAGACCCAGACAATAGTAGGAAGATAAATTGATGGGCGACATTTGTTCATAATCATGTTGGAGGGCACTTCACAAAGGAAATAGCCAACGAAGAACAGATAAACAAGGAGAGAGTAATCTGGCCTATCATTAGTCCCGGTGCTGTTTACCAGAAATATTATGTCTTGCCGTTATCCTTCATGTTGAGACTTTCGCTCATCCCCGCCGCATTGGCATTCGCCTGATGAAGTCAGTATCTATTCACACGGGTGACGCTTTTTTAAGACATACGATATTACCCCGATCCAAGTACGCCAATACATACATCCACCATAAGCACGGCAGAAGCGTGAAATCGATCTTTCGAACAAGGCGCTTCTCCTCATCCGTATTAGGCACATAGTTTGCCAACGCTATGGCGAGCTCCTCGTCATCGGCCAGAGCATCAGCGGGCTTGACAACTTCGCCGTCGGCAAAGTCCCTGGAACCTCGTGGCTCCGGTTCGGGTTTGTCTTTAGTATGAGAAGCCATCATGGTAAAGAGGAGTTGACTCCAAACAATGTGAATTATGACATGCAGACTGTGACAAGGAATAGGCGAACCCTCTGTCGGGAAGGGTTTGTATTATAGCTGCAAGATCGGCAGTAGGAGTTGGTCATCTGACCACGGCGACGTTACCAGGAACAAATGGCTCTTTCGCTTCCCCAACTTCTTATCTCTGGAGATGGCAGGGAGTCCTGGTTTAGCAGCAATGCCAAGCCTGGAGGATGGGTCCCGAATCGTCGGGAGACAGATGTATGCCCCGCCTGGAATACGAGATGAGGAAAAGATCACCATCACAGACAGGTTCGCCGGTGGATTGATAGTCTCTGATAAATTTAAGAAAGACGATATCGTATTATCTTGGATGGGTAAAGTTAAGGGGCGAGTGGCCAGGAGGACTATAATTATACAGTTTGGCGATGCACTGCGATTCCGTCTAAGATGACTCATATTTTGATCAACAAATCTTTACTTAAATTACTTAAACAGTACCTATTCTAGTACCAACGTTTTTACGGTTTTCACATCTTGAATAACTACTGGCTATTCCTGTTAACCTTATAAATAACCTGATTGCGAAGCACAGGCCTTGTGCATACTGTCCCAGCCACCCGATCTTTAGGCCTGGCTTTTCTTACCCAAAACTGGCAGGTTAATGGAGACGACACTTCAGCGGTCCTTATCTTGGTTTCTTAGTCTTCAAAGTCCCAGTTTTCCTCGTCGGTAACAAGTATTATTGGCCTGTAAATCTCAAAACGCGATGCGGGGTACAAGCTTCAGGCATTTATACGTGTGCGGGTCCCAAAAGTAAAACCCGGTGGCATATCAACACCTCGTAGACCTGGAGAATCCAATCGGTATAGCTTGCCTTGTTTGAAAAGGCATTTATCAATTAACTTGGTCTTTTTAAATAAGGCTGGAGGCATCTGATCTCGCGGTTCGAACGCCATATTCGGGCCCATCGATTCTCTATCATGTCGTCAAAGCCATTTCCTCCGCCAAAGGGGATGCCATCATTTTGGCGCGCCTCTCCGGGGTCGCTTGATAACCACAGATCGACAGAAGAACTACCGTCTCAATGTGACATTCTCATTATCGGGGCAGGATATTCTGGCGGTTCGCTCGTAACACACATGCTATCGCAGCCCGAATCGAGAGATAAGTCGATTGTTGTTTTGGAAGCTCGCCAGCTGTGCTCAGGAGCTACGGGACGAAACGGTTAGTTACAGCTACTCTCATAATATTGAATCTCTCTAATACTGCCAGGGGGTCATCTCAAGCCTGATGTATACAACCTATGCTCAAGTATGGCTTCAAAACATGGAATTCATGCAGCCGCTGAGATTGCCGAATTTGAGCTTGCAAATGTGGAGGCTGTCAAGAATTATGTTCTAGAGAACAATGTGGACTGCGATTTCGTCCTTACTCAGGCTGTGGATGTCCAGTTGTCAGAGGAGCATAACACGGCGATAAAGGCAGGCTATGATAAGCTCATCAATGCTGGCGTAGGCGCAACTAAGCGAGCCTTCTACATAGATGGCAAATATGCAGAAACGGTAAGTATCATCACTACTATGGCGGCTTTCCTTGCTGACCTGAACCTTGTTTACTAGATATCGGGCATTAAAGGCGCAAAGGGAGCCTATAAGTATACCACTGGCCATCTCTGGCCTTACAAGTTGATACATCATCTATTTGCCGAAGCTACAAAGCATGATAACCTAAACCTTCAAACCAACACTAGAGCAACGAGAATCTCAGATTTCCCTGACGCCAATGGAAATTGGACCATCACCACCAGCCGCGGCCTTCTCAAGGCACGAAAGGTCATCATGGCAACCAACGCTTACACCGCCGCTCTACTCCCAGAGTACCGCGAAAAGATCATACCATACAGAGCTATTTGCAGCAGAATAGTTGCACCCAATCCACCAATGTTGGCTGACTCGTATGCCATTCGATTTGGACCCTCGGACTTTGATTATTTAATCCCTCGACCTGATGGAAGCATAATTGTTGGTGGTGCTAGAAGGGATTACTTCAGACACACAGAGGACTGGTATGGTAGTGTAGATGATACAAAGGTTATTGAAAGGGCGAAGGATTACTTTGAGGGGTATATGCAGAGGCACTTTCGTGGTTGGGAGAACAGCGGCGCGCGTACTGATCAAGTATGGACTGGAAGTAAGTCGCTCTCTTGGGTATTGCTTGGTTTGTTGCTAACCGAATGCTTACGCAGTCATGGGCTATTCATCAGACCAGCTTCCACGTATCGGTCGCGTCCCTGATCGAGAAAACGTCTTCATTATGAGCGGTTTCACAGGACATGGGATGCCCCAGATTTTCCTGGCTGCTAAGGGCCTCAGCCGCATGGTCCTCGAGGACTTGCCATACTCCAAAACAGGAATCCCCCGACTTTTTGAAGAAACTCAGGCGAGGTTGCAGAGCAAGGAGAATTTCTTGAAAGACATGATCGATAGGCAGGCGAGTTTGGCGAAGATGTAATTCGTCTATAGGATGGCAGTCAGACCCCTGTTCGTCAGCACTTGCACGGTTCGTAATAGCGGGGTTTGCTATCTAAACGCTCGAAAGCTCAGTGGCCCATCATGCCAGGCCTTCTGCCTAAGGTCGCAAGATCGGATATTGCCCGATTTAGTATCGCTGACTCAGCCCTACGGCGCAGCACAGTTAGTTATAAGGCAATCACTATTGCATCTTTGATCATTTGAAACTATTATTGAACGCCGAAACACTATTTTGTACACTTTATACCATCTATGTTGCTAGACGATCTGGACATGCCGCTGGACGATGTCGTAGTCGTCGATCGGTTGGCTATTGCCGACTACAACGAATCTGACATTTTGCCTCAAGATGAGGCCACTTTGAAGAATTTGCGCGACTGGATCAGACCTACCAAGTATGAGGGCGATGGCAGCGAGCTGAAGAAGCATACCAGCTCTTATTTGGAGGGGACTAGCCAGTGGCTTCTTGACTCACCTATTTTTCAACAATGGCATGACGGTCGCGATGATGGCATTCTGTGGATTCGCGGTGAGTGATAAATGTCAGCTAAGCTGAGCTGCAAGGCTAATTACCCATAGGTGTTCCTGGCACCGGCAAATCTGTGCTTGCCTCGAGACTGATCCATCATCTATCATCCGAAGGATGCCCGGTTCTATACTTTTTCTTCCGGCATACCATCCAATCCAATCATCGCCCTGAATCTGCCCTCCGCGATTGGCTTGCTCAAGCCTTGCCCTTCAGTCCCCCTCTGCAACTTGCATTGTTGAACCTGACATCTGAGCCCATCGATCTTGATTTTGTGGACGATTTGTCCTTAGTTGAACTATGGCACCTTGTTCGACTTGCCTTGAACACTATGCCTAAGGCTTATTGCGTGGTTGATGCTCTGGATGAGATGGACAGCAATACCTTGGAACATTTCTTGCAGTTGATTGATCAACTCGAAATCATGCATCCTGACAGAGTCAAACTTATCATTACGAGCCGACCCATCGCCACAATTGAGAAGATCGTGCGAAACCTACGGCTTTTGGACATTCGCCTGGATAAGAAAGTTATTAACCCGGACATCTCAACCTATCTTCAGCACCGACTTGTCAGCTTCAATCTGCCGTCCGAAACAAAGGATGCAATCAAGAAGGCTGTGCTCGAGAAAGCCGATGGGCTGTTTCTCTATGCCAAGTTGACCATGGATAAGATCGCTGGATTAGAGTACGAGCCCGAAACGGAAATCCTCCAGACACTTGAGAGAATGCCCGTCAATCTATCTGTCATGTATGGACACCTTCTGAGGGAGCATATGGACCGTACTGGACTCCCAAAGGGACTGAATATACTCGTATTGCAGCTTGTCACTCACGCTACTCGACCTTTGCGTTTGCTTGAGATATCCGACTGTATCAAAATGACCCAGCCACAATATGGCCAAGACACCGGGACTACCAAGAACCATGTGCGCACCTGTTGTGGGCCACTGCTAGAGGTACTTCCTGACGAAACTGTTCGCGTTGTTCATCACTCTCTGACCGAGTATCTCTTTGGACTTACTCGCTCATCGGCTGATGAAGACATTCCCGTTTTTGAGCCTGACTCGACACACGACCTTATCGCAAATCTCTGTCTCTCGTATCTCCAAACAGGGTACCTAGACAATATGAGTTTTGTGGAAGATAACAGTGTCTTTCGAAGAACTGCCTTGGCGAAACAAGAATTCCCGCCTTTCATGAACTACGCGGTGAATAACTGGCACACTCACACTAAGAAGGCTACTAGACGACATTTTCCACAGGAGAAAACGAATGAGAAAATCTTCTCACTGCTGATGACTCCAGGATCTGTCGGGCGACTTACAGCCCTAGCATCGCAGACTCACACGAGAAGTCGGGATCCTGGGTATGCTGGGGTTCAAGATGAGAAGATGTCGGTTGAAACTGAGGTGCTCCTTTTCTCGGTGGGATTGGGATTGACCAATTTTATTGAGAGTTTTCTTGAACGCTGTGGGGAAGAAGCAGTCAACTACAGTGGAAGTCAGCTGATTCAGCCTCCATTGCATCGAGCGGTGCATAAGGGAAAGCTGGAAATCATCCAGCTCCTCCTTAAGCATGGGGCGGAGCTGGACCAGCATAATTACCAAGGAGACACGCCACTGGACCTGGCGCTCGGTAGCCAGATTCACGGGAGAAAAGTTCCACCCCAACCCGTAATTGTTGAGAACCTCCTTAAAGCTGGCGCTGACCCGTGGAAGATACGAGGAAGAAGCAAGAGGCGGTCACACGTGAGCATGAGACCCGACGAACCATATACACCAACCAGGACGGCCTTCAGCACTTGCGATGAGACAATTGCCAAGCTGTTCATTCCGTATATAGAGACTACAGATGCTGCGAACAAGGCTTTGAGTTGGGTTCTCGAAGGCTCTAGGAACATCAAGGTCATGCGTCAAATCCTTGATCTTGGCCTAGTGGACATCAATGCCTGTGCCGATGGCCCAACCCTTCTATTCTTGGCGTGCAAGCATGGCGATCCCAAGGCAGCATCTATGTTATTGGAAGCCGGCGCAGATCCGAACATCTGCCGTTTGACCAAGAGTCGCTCTGGCAGAGAAATAGCAGGGCCTAATGTTATGCATGCTTTGGCAAATGTAACTGAGACGTACCTTCAGGGAATTGTTCGTCCTCCGGCTGATGAAGCTGTCAGAGAGTGCTTCAAATTAGTTCTTGATGCAGGTGTCAATGGTAAGTGCAAACACTTCCTCTTAGTCAATTTGCCATGAAGGATCTAATATTATTACACAGTCAACCATGTCAATTGCGAAGGGGACACGCCGCTTCATCAAGTAAAGACTCCTCTAATGGCGCAGCTTCTCCTGGATGGTGGAGCAGACCCCAATGCGATGAATTGTCGCGGTAACTTGCCGCTTCATATCGCGCACAGTTTCGATGTGATGAAGATGATAATAAGCAAGACAGATATTGACATGAAAGATCGAGAGGCCAGTACCATATTACTGAAGATGTTAAATGGAAAGTTTGGCAGTTCAGGAGATGAAATATCAGATGCCCTTCAACTTCTTGATCTTGGGGCTGACGTTCATATCGTCGACAATGAGGGTAACAGTGTCTTGCACCATCTGGCCACGCATGAGAAAATAGCCAGTCCTGAAAACCCAATGATGCTGGAAAGAGTAATGCATGATGGCTTAGACCCAAATCTACGTAACAAGCAGGGTCAGACTGCCCTTCACAGACTGGCCTGTCAGCGCAGTTATTCTGGAAAGCCATCAGTCTCCAGCCTGAGGACATTCATTGAGCTTACAAAAGCTGATATCAACGCTTTGGATGACAAAGGTCAGACACCACTTTTCAGCGCTCTTGATAAGTTTGCCGTGAGTCTAGAGGCTATGGGAAATGAGTTTATACCCTTTATGGCCGAGGTAGGGGCACGCTTTGATGACACGGACCAGCGAGGGCGGACATTGCTACATCCTGCAGTTAGGAACTGCTGTGGCCAAAGGTTTGAAGCTGACGCTGATGTGTTACGCCTTCTCATCGAACTTGGAACTGATCCTCAGGGTATCGATGCCGAGGGGAACACGGCCTGGCATGAAGCAGTGCCTCAGTTTTCTCAGTGGTCGGTCCCACTGCCACTTTTGCAGAGGATCACAGCTTTGGGAATTGACCCGAAAAGAGCCAACAACCAGGGAAGAACGCCCTTCCACGTCGTCTGCGACTATAATCGGCTGGATCCCTCGAAGAACACGTTGTTTGAATACCTGCTGGAACAGATTGGAGACATCAATGTGAAGGACTTTAACGGGGCTACTGCGCTTCATACGACAGCAACGTACTCGACCGATTTTACCATGAGACTTTTGGAAGCCGGTGCTGATGCAACAATGGCCACCAACGAAGGATTGAACGTCTTTCATCTCGCAGCCCGATGCCGACAGAGCAATACCATTGGCCTGCTTTTGGAATGGCTCACGGTCAACACCAACGAAGAAGAGATACACCAGCTTCTCAACCTCAAGGACAAGCGTGGCCGGGCCCCTCTGTACTACGCTTGCGCCGCTGGCAGTTACCAGTCCGTTGATCTTCTTATTAGTGCTGGCGCAGTCGTGGAGATGGAAACGTACAATGGCTCGGCCTTGAACGGCTGCGCTGACTATGTGAAGGATGACATGAATTGGCGGAGCAGTTCGGACGCTGATTCCGGTGGTGTCCTTGTTGATGATACAAGGCGGCCTATGCACTCATATAGTCAGGGGCGGATGCAGAAAACTTTGGACCTCGTGATTAACAACGCAGCTGCACCAAACTGGCGTCTCCTTGATATAGCCATTGCCGCTGTTGCCGAAATAGCCACAGCTACCGACCTACAATTTGGTGAAAAGCACGGCTCTGTTATTCATCCAGACCATGATACAATCGTGGAGTGCTTCATGCGAGCGAGGAAGTCTTTAGGTATTGAAAATGAGTTGCCCTGCGCGGCTGAGGCACGACTCTGCTTAGAACGAAGAGAAAGGAAGCTATCCAAGATATACAGCAGGACGAGTAAATTCGCACTAGACGACGACGACTGCGACCGCTTTTCGATCCGCCTTAGGCAACTTATGATTTCACAATCCTATGATGCTATTCCCGAGTATATTAACGAGGCTTCCCCCAAACTCGAAGACCTTTACAAGGTTCTCGTCAACCTGGTAGAATTAGGCTTTACGAGGCTTCTTGACACCATACTCACGCCAGAAACTATCTCGATCCTCCAAACGACAAGTGAGACGAGCATTGCTTCGCTGCTACGTGTTACCTGCAAATCCAAAGAGCCGAACATGCCATTGGTCCGGGTTTTGGCATCAAAGGGCGTTCGACTGGATGATGTGAAGCAACCAGAGGGTGGTTTTCTGCATGTCCTATCTCGAGGGGGTCGTCACCCTTGGTGGCATATTGGCCAGGCACTACCCTACTTACTGAAGCAAGGTGTGGACCTAGAGATCAGAGACAAAGATGGACTGACGCCCCTGAACGCGAGTCTTGAGAATATGGACAAACCTGGATGGAGTAGTAAAGCTACAGAGTTGCTACTCCAGGCAGGTGCAGATCCCAATAGTGTTGACGATGCAGGCAAGTCGTGTCTTTCGCGTGCTGTTGAAAACAAGAAAGTCTTCAAGATTCTGGTTCAGCATGGTGCTACCGTTGATCATTCAGAACTGAGTGCGGCGATTCTCACTAAAGATATCGATTTGGTTGAGATGATATTGGCCGCTGGTGCAGACCCAAACGGTCGCACGGTTCCAAACCTTTCGTCAGATGAAGAGAAACAGCGACTGCAACTGGGAGTGTATACTCTCACCTCTTTGAACGAGCTTTACCCTCTCGATCTTGTGATTAGTGAGATAGGCCGTAAGAGTGATAGCGACACGGAATTATGCATGCGGATGGTGGAGTTATTACTCAAGTGTGGTGCCGATCCAAATGCTCGTTTTTATCACACAACAATTGCTCATCGAACGGTCAACAGAAAGGGTTCTAACCCCAATACTACATACGACACACGAAGCAACTTCCTCGACACTCTTCTCCTGCATCCGAGTCTAGATGTCAATTTGAGGGATAATGCAGGTGTTCCATTGCTTCATACGGCTCTTAAGGTCGGCGATGAAAGGGCAGCTCGGATATTGATCAAACGAGGAGCCGACGTTCGCCTCACCGATAGTTTTGGTCGGAACGTCCTACACCTAAGCTCTTCCGTCTTTTGCAGCAAGAGCCTCTTTGATGATATCGTAGCTCTAGCACCAGAGATTCTACACCAAGCTGACAAAGATGGCAAAACTCCACTACATTCTTCCCTAGGTAATCGAGATCAGTATGGACGCCTGGAAAAGGTACGAGAAGGTATCGAAACATTTGTCGATATGCTTATAGCTGCAGGAGCCGACACTTGTGCAAAGACTGAAAACGGGGATACACCGCTTCACTTGCTTTTCATGAGGCCATGGAGTTTGCTCATAGATGAAGATTGTGTTGAAGTCTGGCAAGGGCCTGTGAAGATAATAATGGACTTGTTTCTATCGAATGGTGCGGATATCAACGCACGAAATGAAGCAGGCGAAACACCTATCTTCACTTACTTCCGCGAGGCCGATTTACACGTTCAGATAACCAGAGCCTATTTCGAGAAGCAGAAGCCTGATTTAGCTCAGGGATACGGTTTCAAAGGGACTGAACACTGGATTGATCTTGAAAAGCAGGCTGCCATGGAAAAGGAGCCGATACTGTGGGCGGTCTTGGATAAGGCAGGCGTGAATTGGACTGCTGTCGATGCAAAGGGGCAGTCTCTGCTTCATATTGTGGCGGGACGGAAGGTCCACGGGGTTCGAAGGCGGAGAGAGCGTCAGGGTTTGATGAGAGTGGCGAGGTTTAGGTTTTTGATGGGGAAAGGGCTGGATCCTGTGGCTGAGGATGGGGAGCATCGGACGGCGTTGGATGTTGCAGCTGCGAACAGGGCTGATGATATCATGGAGTTGTTTAAAGCAGAGTAGAGGGAACTGGCCATTCAAGCAATCGAATTAGCGGATAACTTTTCCCTTTTGACTTTTATCTGAAAAAGGTAAAGCAATAGCGTGAAAGCGGTTGATGGGTGAAGAATCATAAGGCCGCCAGGCTTTAACATCAGGTGCCAGGTTGCAGTACTTGGAGGCAAAAACCAGGTCCATGATAACTACAATCGATTTATCTTCAGAGATACCGACTTAAAAAAGCAAACCTGCGGTATATATCCTACTTTCTATTTTACCTACTTTCCACCATGGACATGCTTGTCAATATGCTTTTGATACTCGTTGTGCGCCTCTTTCGAATGCTCATGGGCTACTTGATGCTCTTTCAGCCTCTTGTTAACCTCACTCTTAGCCTCCAACACCTTCTTCTCCAGAGCATCTCGCTCTGCCTCCAGTTTCTTAGCCGCATCTCGTTTCTCTTGCGTTTCGGCAATCTTAGCCTCAGGGCAGCCTTCGTAGCCTCAGCCGCCTTCACAGTAAGATCCTTCACAATCTTTAGAGCCGCGTTCACGACTTCGTCCAGCTTTGCTTTAGTCCCCTCTAAGCTACGGGCGACGATGTATGCAACGATGGCGGCTTTCAAGAAGCTAGTCCTGGTTATAGACGTATAGTCGCCCTCTTTAAATCTCCGGAAAGAGTCCTTCAGCACACTGTCGAAGTTCCCAGTCTCCACCGACTACATGGAACGTCAAGGTCGATGGAAAGTATAGCAAAGCAGCGAGGGACAAAAATCCTGAGACTCGTTGGCTGTGAAAGACAATCTTCGCCTATCTCAGCGGACGTCCCTAACCCGAGTTACCAGACCTGTATGCTGAACTGGAATCCACCAGCCCTTCAGGTTTTCCCAACTACATATGGTCAGTAGCTTCCTCAGCAAAGGCCTCGTCACAGAAGTTGAAGACTGAATAACCATGCCATCCCTGCCCCCGCCCATCTCATCTTTGAATTGTTTGGCAGGCGAAGCAGCTCCGGAGGCCTCAATAAATCGCTTCGATGACGGAAAGTCGCGGAATGTGGAAGATGAAGCAGATATGAATCATCGTGGTTGGACTGCGATGCAACCTGCTGCTACACAAAGAATGTTGACTGTTGGGGGTGATTTTGGATTGGGGGAAGGGCTACAGGATGTCATGGACTTCACAGATTATACAACATTGGACCTGTTGCAACTGGGCTTTTAGTAGTGAAATTAGAGTTGAGTTTGATAGTCAAGCGTTGCGATAGAGTATACTAGACTATCCTCCATATCCTACACTTCCCGTGTCGTGCTAATACCATCGCGAGCATTGTTCATTTCTTAGACTCGCTATCAGGATGCACATTCTCCACTTGTACAGCCAATTTACTCGCCGCTAAATATTCCTTCGTTGACCTAATGGGTGAAGATATTGTTGGCGGTATGCGCTTTTGAAATCTCGTAAACTGGTCTGATTCTAACCTTCCCTTTCTCTTCTTGGTCTGTTCTGGTCTTACCGAAGCTAAGCAGTCGAATTCAGCGGCAAATTTTAATATGCTTTCCATAGTAGACCTCGCAACTGATGGGTTCGACCCATTGAGAGCATAATTAAAATGTGACATGCCGATGACGATAGGGATATCCGGCGCTAAAGCCAAGTCTGCTTCGAAATCCTCTAGTGCGGCAAAGACTGCTTGCTGACAGATAAACTCGATGTCGGAACCTGTGTATCCATCAGTTGCCTGTGCTAGCTCTTTCATGTCCACGCTGTTATTGAGGCTCTCTTTCTTGAGACACATCTCAAATATTCTCTCTCTTGCCTCAAGCGACGGCAAGTCCACGAATATTTTAGTAGGCACTCTGCGAAGGACGGCAGGATCAAGATATTGGGGGAGGTTGGTGGCGAGGATAAGTAGCGGCGATGAAGCAGAATTTTCAAACCCTCCAATTTCCCCAAGGAACTGGTTGACAAGACCCCGTCGCCATTCTTTATCAGAACCGCTTCGGTTCGGGAATATGGCGTCTGCTTCGTCGATGAAAACGATGGCTGGTGATAGCTTTCGAGCAAGCGAGAAAAGCGCTCGAATTTGCTTTTCTGTTTCACCGTACCATTTACTTCCAATCTCGGCAGTCGAGATGCGCAGCATAACAGCTGACGATTCGTTGGCGATGACCCTGGCAAGATGCGTCTTGCCCGTTCCCGGGGGACCGTAGAGAAGCGCACCAGCCGTGGTGCACCTT
The DNA here is from genome assembly GCA_012932025.1 of Fusarium austroafricanum. Taxonomy (NCBI): domain Eukaryota; kingdom Fungi; phylum Ascomycota; class Sordariomycetes; order Hypocreales; family Nectriaceae; genus Fusarium; species Fusarium austroafricanum. The sequence continues at coordinate 4,189 of JAADJG010000061.1, read as the reverse complement.
TTCAGGATGCCTGTGAGATGCAAACGACGATCAAAGAGGGATATCATCCGTTTTATTTTAGCTTCGATCCGGGGCTCTAATTGTATATCGTTCCAAGTCGCATCGAGTGTGTCTGTGTCCGGTTAGCTGCGGTCGGTATAAGGAATATCGGGGGACTTGCTTGTGTCGACAAGGTTATCAAGCAATTTACGCTCCATGCTGCGCTCCTCCTCTTCTGGAGACCTGCTGTTCAAGTATGCTGCATTTGGCGTGGAATAATCAACTCCCTCCGCTTCCATAATCTTCTCTATGACTGGCCAAATGTGCTGTGGATAGCGTCTCCTCCATTCAACCCCTAAGCTCTCCTCCAGAGCTCTAACAATAGCTTGCATGGTGACTGGCCTCAGGCAAGAAATCCGGCTTGTGAAGGCACGTAATCGTTGGCTGTTCCAGATTTCAGGCTTATACATGACTGCCTCTACTGCTTTAGGAATAATCCATTCTGCATTTGGCTGCAAGGGAGAATGCCAAGGTATACTGCGAAATTGGTATCGCCCAAGGCGCTGCAACCGTCTAATGATGTGAGATTGCTGATGTTGAATTTGATCCAGGGTATAGAGACGCTCTTGATTTGGTGAGCCGATACATGAGATCTCCAAGCTGCGTTTATCGACCATAATGGCTGGTACGGATCTGACGTTTCTCAATATCTCGTCCGATACAGACCGTATAGCTCGTAATAACTTGCTGTCGTTCTTAATAACCGCGAGCAGCGATCCTTGATGTTTATTGAACGGGAAGGATCTTCCTTGCAACTCTGAGCGAAGTCCTCCTTGGTCTTCATAATCTTCAAACCATCTGGATTCGTCGAAAATTCGGTTGAAAACAACCACAACAGGTTTCTCTACATTCTTGTCATTATATTCATCCCTTGGCCACCATGCCGGAGAAACTAAATTCTCCCGGATGACGAATGGTGTGGTGTGGGGGGCGATCTCGTCATCAGCATCCTCATAGCCGATATCGTCTATGTGTTGTAGGAAGTCGATTATATCATCGCTATCTAGCATTAGAAGCCTCCCGCCAATATCCTGGGTGAGTTTAGCAGCCAATGCCTCTATCAGCCCTTCGGCCACGTAGCCATCGTTGGGAGGATGCAAGATTACTGCAGCATCACTTGGCTGAAAGATTTCATCCCCTGGAAGTGTATAGGTGGGTTCTCGATGTAACAATTCGAATAATTGCTTCTGAACCTCTTCGTAAATACATTCCTCGATCTCGTAATTGTTGGTATCTTGTTGTGTTGGTTTCGTTTGCAAGTCCGGCTTTGAAACAAGCCCCGACCCACGGCGTATTGAGAGCCTAGCGGCGAGTGAATTCACGCTCGCTAACCCCTTGAAGCACGGGGACATCCAAGGAGGAAATTTCATGGTTGGTAAAGTGAAGGGAGCTCAAGTTTAGTCTGGTTTGGTCAATAGGGCTTTGATAAATACCTGTCCTGCAAGATGAAGAACATAAACCTTTGACTTCTCCTCTTCAAGTCGCCTTGAGCGCTGTTCCGCCATTCACGGGCGGCTAATTCTGCCTTGGGCGCCTGCTCTGCTCTGTAAATGCCATGCGGGGCCGCCTGGGCGTCGCCAACTGACCTGTCATCCATGCATGCATTGCTTATTGCCCAACGAGGCTGAGGAGAATTGCGAGCTGATAGGTAAATAATTCATTTGGCGGATGACGCAGCCCCTGTACTTCTGTCACACCCGCAGCAGGTGCCTTAAGGTTGTAGGACTCTCTCCATAAACTGATGTGCGAACCTTGTCTCACTCCCCTCATCCTGAGCGGGCAACTTGGACTCCAGCAGTGTTTTGGCCACGCCCCGGTATGTCTGCCCCACTCCCCAGCCCATGTCCTCTACCACAAGCGTGACCATATTCGCGCCAACTCGCACGACTTGTTAGCTTCCTCTTGCGGCCTACAGACACCGCTTCGGCCGCCAAGCCCAAGAAGCCAATCTCACAGCGAACAACCCCCGGTCCATACGGATCACGCTGCTTGGTGAATCCATATTGAGCGTCCAGGTGGGATAATGCTCCAGGGAGTTCTCCTGTAACGGACTATGGTGCTGAGGAACTGTGTAAAAAGGCTGCGAGTATTGAAAGCCCATGATGAAAGGCTCTGTGACAGAAATGTTACTTGTATGCTGAAAAAACACAATGTTGCCACCGTGGAGCCTCTTCAGCCATTCAACCCAGATCGGGAGCATCTCACCGCCCAGGCGTGTAACGGGTGCAATTCTTGTCAACGTCGCGACAAATTCCAACTGGTCTCTGGTCCCAACCGATGTGGTTCCGTATGTTACAGCTGCAAGGCTCTGTTGCAGGGCGTTCGTCCTAGCTGACAGGGATAATGCGGGCGCAGCTGAGTGCGTAACACTGTCTCCAATTAAGGATAACACGTCAGCACTCTGGATAGCGGATAACAGCGCCCTACCGAGCAGCTCTAGTCCTTCAAAGTGAAGACTGAAGCTGTGTAGGTCACTATCAAGCGTATTTAGCTGGGAGACTATCTGCTGGAACTCAGTTCTGCCCCTAATGGCCTACTGGAAGGAAGACTTATTGAGATGTCATTAAAAACTATACACTTTTGCTTAAATAATATATAAATTGTAAGTCCTTATGATTTAATTCTCTTACTTAAGGTAAGGGCCCTATAACGTGTTTGATAAGCGAGTGTCCCAGATAAGCGAGTGTCCCAAAAATCCCTCACCTTACATTATCACTATTTAATCAGATAATTCTCAACCACCCAACATGTCACAGTCTTTATATGAGGCTAGGATCCTTCTTGCCCTCCAGGCTCTCCAAAATGACCCAAAATTAAGTGGCCGGAAGGCCGCAACTATATATCAAGTCAATTACCGTACCTTAAATCGCCGCCGGCAGGGAATTCAATCAAAGCATGATATTACCACTAAATCACGGAATCTATCTGATCTTGAGGAGCAGATAATAGTTCAATTCGTCCTTGACCTAGATTCGCGAGGATTTCCCCCGCGCCGCGATTTTGTGGAAAAAATGGCTAATTCTCTACTTGCCGACCGCGATGCATCACCCGTTGGCATACGCTGGGTTCATAACTTTATCCAACGGCAACCAGAGCTTAAGACACGTCGATTTCGGAGATATGACTATCAGAGAGCTAAATGCGAAGATCCGACTATTATTCGTGACTGGTTTCGCCTCGTAGAGAATACAGTCGCGAAATACGGTATCCAATTAGATGATATGTGGAATTTTGATGAGACCGGCTTTATGATGGGTATGATTGAGCCCGGAATGGTCGTTACAAGCTCAGAAAGGAAAGGGATGCCAAAGAAAGTCCAGCCTGGAAATCGCGAATGGATTACTGCGATCGAGGCGATCAATGCAGAAGGTCAATCGATCCCGCCGTTTATCATTGGTTCAGGCCAATATCACCTTGCGAATTGGTATCGCGAATGCGATCTACCTGGCGATTGGGTTATTGCATTGAGCGAAAATGGATGGACTAATAACCAGCTAGGTCTTGACTGGCTTAGGCACTTTGATCGGTCAATAAAGGACCGATTAGTTGGTTCCTATCGTCTCTTGATTCTTGATGGTCATGAAAGCCATCACTCGGCCGAATTTATGAGATATTGTGAGGAGAAGAAGATTATTACACTCTGTATGCCTGCTCATGCCTCTCATCTACTCCAGCCTCTTGATGTCGGCTGCTTTGGACTGCTAAAAAAGGCCTATGGGCGAGAAATAGAGCGTCTAATCGGATGCTCTATAAATCATATTTCCAAGACCGAGTTCTTTCCTGCCTTCCACGCCGCCTACCGAGCTACTATTACCGAAAATAATATCTGGGGAGGTTTTAGAGGAGCCGGGCTTGCTCCCCTTAACCCAGAAAATATTATCTTAAAGCTTGATGTGCAATTACGGACCCCGACGCCTCCTGCAGAGGTTACAGCACCTTTGACCCCTTAGGCTTTAAGGACCCTAAAGATAGTACTAGAGGCCCAATCTCATTCCAAATATCTAAAGGCACGGATCATCAATCACAAGAGCAGCTCCCTAGAGTCAATACTTGAAGCTGTTGGGCATTTTGAAAAGGCAGTAAGCGTTCTTATCTATAAGATAGTCTTACTAGAGGATAGGGTAAAATAACTTGAACAAGAGAATCGGAT
>JAADJG010000060.1:0-117164 GCA_012932025.1 Fusarium austroafricanum | reverse complement strand
ATAATAGACACACCAAGAAGACTATAGGCTAATATCTGCTAAGGGATACCTAAACTTTAGGTAAATTTAGGTAATATTTAGGTAGTCCTTATGTTATTTGCCTGCATGGTGTGTCAGTTATTTTCTAACCCACCTGGATGGTTAGTCAAGCGATGTCAAGGGATATACAGCAGGGGTTGTTAGTGCGCGTGGGTATTTGGGGTCGCCGTTGAGTCACCACGCCGACCGAGGTGGGCCACCGATATCATGGAGTCTGGAGAGAACTGCTGCGTTCATGTAACAATATGTAGACTGGCCCAAGAAGAATTATGTGTTTTGAATTGGACAGGATGAGTTGTTTGTGTAATTGGATGCTATTGAGAATACTGGGCTTTGGGTGCTGACTGTTGGTTACCCTTGAGCAAAAGGTTCATATATGAGTCCATCAGAACATGTTGTATGCACGTAACTAACTATCCAGTTAATGCTCCCGATGGACCAAATGATGCTGAGTGGGCTAAGGATATAAATAAAGGGGCACGCGAATCTATTAAATTTCTCCCAGAGCCCTTTGCCTGGGATGGTGAAAAGAGTACGCGAGTCACATCCATAGCGGTCTATGATACGGACCGGGTCAGGTCGAGCGATATCTTTGTTGCGCGGTATAGTATGGTAAATACTTCAGGTTACTGGAAAGTTCTGTCTGATGATAATTGGGACATGAAAAAAAGATTACTAGTTGATTCGCAGAGGCCAAGACATGAGTGTGTGGATGACCACATTCAGGGGATGATGCCTGAAGAGACACGGGGCTTGTGTAATAAAGGAATAGCGAAATAGACAAACTATAGGCAAAAGATTAGGATGATTTAAAAGTAGATTATTAATAAAATAATGGAGAAAAGAGTCTATTGAAGGTACAACAAAGGGGAAAAAAGGATGTGATGGTGTTATGATGGGGTTCGAACTTGCTATAGAGCAAAAAAAGCGAAGGGAACTTAGTGCAGCTCCGTTAAATCGTACCCTAGATTTTTGTTCCAGCTACTTCGCTGATAGAAGGGAGTGTAATTTGAGTATAAGAGGGTAAGGGTGGGTTGATAATAGGGTTCGATGTCTGACTGTTCGGGCTGTGACTTATAAAAGTGCACTAAGAGACCACTTAGCTATAAATTTACATTAGAGGAAGAAAAAGGAGGTAATAAAATATACAGAGCTATAAGAACTACTTAAAGAAAGAAAAAAGATTAAAAAAAGAAAAAGAGAGAAAGGCGAGGTAATGGAGGGATCGAACTTGCTAAAGAGCAAAAAAGCGAAGAACCAGCGGAGGGTTGTGCCCACTCTGCCAAATCAGACTGTAATTGTTCAGTTGGTTATCGTTGCTACTTCGCTGAGAGCAGAGAGTATAATTTGGGTATAAGAGGGCATGGTTGGTGCTTATAGTTCGCTGCCTGAACCTATCCTCGGATTGTGACTCAGCAAGAACAAATGAGAAAACACACACATATAGAAGAATAAGAAGAGAGCTGACAGAAACTTTAAATGGGTGTGGTATGTGTTCATAAAAAAAGGGGGGGGCAATGTCATGACCTGGACTCGAACCATGGACACAAACACCAAAAAGAAACGAAGGTGCACTTTGGGATCCCGGGCTCCCACTACACTAGAGGTAAGTTTCATTTGTGTTCGCTACTTCGCTGAGAGACGTGTATTTTGAAATGCATTATAAGGACATTGGTTGATGTGGGTTTCTGCCTGATCAAGCGGTGCTGCCTGGGAGTTGTAGGCAGCAGCCGAGGCAAGGACCAGGACACAGCGCCACACAACGAGGAGCCACATATCTAATCTGCCTAACATGGAATGGAAATATGTACAAGAGCGGTCTGGTCCCTTTATCCTATACTCAACTTGTTTCCTGGCTAGGCTACAGATCGCTTGAATGGACATCGCTCGAGGTACTTCCGCTGGCTGGAATTCATGCGCATGAAGATGACGCTTGCATCTATGAGCTTAGCGGTGTGGAATCTGAGAAGACTCATTGCCTGGATATATGTGTGAGCCAAGCACTTCAGCGTGAGGGAACACAACATATCGACGCTTTCCGTGCTCTATAGGAATAACATGAACAGCGTGGATCAACGTCCAAAGACTTTGGGGCTCATCTTTGGGTTAATAAGGGAGAAACTAGTAGTAAAGAAGTACCCGATGAGGGTTAAATATTTGGTAGGACGGTGGTTGAGTAGTAGCTAAATGCCGGCTTGAGTGTGATACTGGTCTATGACGGCTCAGGGGTTGGTTGTCTCAAACGGGTGAGTGACACGGATGGCAGGGATGCGACAATAGCTTTAAATCATGCAAGTCGGGAGTAACGGATGCGAATAGATTGTGTATTGCATGGAAACGATCTTAAGCTAAGATGATACGTTCTGCATGAGGAGATACACGAGCTAGGTACCAGAACTACACTACGATGTTTCTAGCCTCGAACAACTACAAATCTCGGGTCATCTCAACCCCCTAGCATTGTTTTATGAATCACAGAAAAAAGCACCAAATATTTTCGAACCTGCGAGCAAAAAGAAAAGACTTGGAGTGGGTAGCGGGAGAAAGTTTTTAGGAGCGGATTTAAGATTCATAGGTTTTAGGAAGGATACCGCTCCACCACTCCAAGCCGAAAGGGATATGTTAATTCTAATATTTAACCCCATACCCCATTGTCCGCTTCAGACCTTGAAGCTCGCACCAAAGAAAGGAGCTCACCCCAGGCACCGCATCTAGCGCGCACCGTCTTACCACTAACGCAACTGCACTATGCCCCTGAAATCGGTGATCTATCGTCGAACCTGTTGTATAAGTCTTACACGAGGATGTTTGACTTGGTATAAGTCATAGCAAATAAAGAGATGTGCTCCAGGCAAAGGTGATGATAAAAGGAGGCGAAAAAGAGTTAGCAAAAAAATGAGTCAATAAATAAAAAGATCGCGACTGTGGCGGAATTCAGCTCGAACTTGCGATCTGCAAAAACGAAGAGTGGGCAGTGGGAGAAGTATTTCAGGTGCGAAATAAAGAATTTATAGGTTTTAGGAAGAATACCACTACACCACTCTTCGCTGATGGATAGAGTGTAAATTTGGTATACAAGACATACTGAGGGCATGCCAGTTGCAGTAAAAAAGGAGGACACCGAGGGTTTTCGAACCCAGGCAAAAAACGAGGAGTTGGTGGTAGTGGGTGAAGAGTTTATAGGTGCGGGAAGAAGAGTTTTTAGGTTAATAGGGAAGACGTATACCACTACACCACTCCTCGTCGAAAGGTATGGTGGTTACTTTGGTATATAAGGGGTAGGTAGAGGGACATGCTGCCCAGAAGAAAAAAGAATGGCGCAGAAGGGTCTCGAGGCTGCGACTGGCAAAAACGAAGAGCGCGTGACCTAGTGGGTTGGAAGAGTTCTAGGTGCGGATTTTGAGATTTTAGGTTATTAGGGAAAGTATTCCCACTAGACCACCGCGCTCTTCGCTGGGAGATATGTGTGATAAACTGGTATATAAGGGTAGGTGATAGAACCTCTGTCGTGGCACTTGCTTGATGTAACGTCTGCATTGTGTCTAGGTAGACTGATGAGAGTGTGCTTGGACGAAACATAAGGAGGTGTCTTCGTTTGAGGTGCGATATGGTATATTCGGGGTGCAATGTCGAATGCCAAAAAGAAAGGTGCTTGTTGCCATGGACCGATCTCGAAGTTGTGACCTCTGGCAAAAAACGAGGAGCGTGCAGTGGGGTGAGAGTTTATAGGTTGTAGGTGCGGATTGAAGAATTTAGGTTATTAGGGAAAGTATTCCCACTGCACCACTCCATCGCTGGGAGATATGTGCGATAAATTAGTATATAAGGGGTAGGTGGCAGGTGTTCCATAATGTGGCGACGCCCAAAACCACGCCCACATCGCAGCAAGATGGACCATTAAAGTGGCTCTTGAATGGGCCATGACCAGGACCATGGCTTGGGCTGTTACGTGGTATGAGAGGTTGGGCGATGTGGAAGACTAAAAAGGAGGTCTGTTGGCATGTCTTGGACTCGAAGTTGCGAGCTCTGGCAAAAACGTAGAGTGTGCAGCGGGGTGAGAGTTTATAGGTTGTAGGTGCGGATTGAAGAATTTAGGTTATTAGGGAAAGTATTCCCACTGCACCACTCCACGCTGATGATAAAGAGGGATAATTTGGTATAAAAGGGTACATGCGTGCCATAACCATGGCTCAACACGGCGCCACGAATGTCTTGACGGGCATATAAAGCACCTCCAGATGGGGTGTGGTGACGTATCATGGATAAGATGCCGTGAGCTGTGAAATCCGGAATGCCTTGTCAAATGCTGCAAAAAAGGAGCCATGCCGTAGACTCGAAGTTGTGACCTCGGGCAAAAACGTAGAGTGTGCAGTGGGGTGAGTTTATAGGTTATAGGTACGGATTAAAGAGTTTAGGTAAATAGGTAACGTATTCCCACTACACCACTCCACGCTGGGGATAAGGAGGGATAATTTGGTATATAAGGGCAGGTGCCCATGTCGTGTCCCATGGCCTCGCTCAACACGACGCCGCAAGTGTATTGATAGGCAAATAAAATACGCCCAGGTGGCCTGTGGATGTCATGCTCTGGGGATGTGGTCAGATACGCCAAAAAAAAAGGGGTTCGTGCTCTGATCTCGAACTCGTGAGCTCTGGCAAAAACAAGGAGCAGGCAGTGGGGTGAAGATGGTTTTTAGGTGCGGAAAGAAGACTTTAGGTAGATAGGTAACGTATTCCCACTGCACCACTCCTTGCTGGAAGTAATGTGTGGTAATTTGGTATATAAGGGAAGGGGTAGGTGGTATGGACCTTGTGGTGACGGGAGCATCACAGGTTGTACGCACGTACCACAACATCGCCACCGCCAGCCAGCCACCCAATCGTCGTGACCACGTCGCTGGCTGACTCAAGTCTAGCATGAACACTCTCATGTTTAAAAGCACAGCGTGTGACTCCTCTCGAATGGGATTGCGGCATACAGGACTGGAGGCTCGTCGTGGCGTGCTGGCAAAAGGAAATCCGCAGGTCGAAGTCGTCATGCGTCGGACATGTCGTTGGCGCTGTCGAGAAGCAAAAAGATTGACTGATGATGCCAGCGTGGGCGTGTTCGAACTTGTGAACTGCAAAAAACGAAGAGCAGTCTAATGGGTGAAGACTTTTAGGTGCGGAATGAAGAGAGTTTGTAGGTTCTAGGACGGATACCACTAGACCACTCTTCGCTGGGATATATTGACTTAAATTTGTATAAAAGGGGTAGTTGCCATGCTATCCATGCCGCAAAATCGAGATGTCCTGCAATAGATAGAGACATAAAAGAGAAAGAAAAAAAACAGACATCAAAGGTGTCATTACCGGCGAATATTTCTTTTCCCTTTTCCTGCAAAAAGAATAGATATCGTGGGTGTCCTTGAACCTATGGCCAGCAAAAACGAAGAGTGGCCAGCAGGAGAATGAGTTGTAGGGAGAAGGAGTTGTAGGAGCGGGCTTTGGGATTTTAGGTTATAGGTTTTGGGAAGAATACCACTAGACCACTCTTTACTGAATGTTAAGGTATATAGAGTTAAATCTATATAAAAGGGGTAGGTGCTATACCACCTAAGCCGCAAAGTCAACGTGTTTAGCAGAAGAAAGACGTCTTAACGATGAAAAAAAAGTACTGAATGTGTCGTCATCTGCGGATATCGCGTTGCCCATGACTTGCAAAAAGAATAGCCATATTATGGATGTCTTCGAACCCGGGTGCAAAAACGAAGAATGATCTAGTGGGAGAAGGATTTTAGGTGCGGATTGAAGAAGGGTTTTAGGATGTAGGTAGATACTACTAGACCAGTCTTCGCTGAAGTACACAGAGTTATTCTGGTATATAAAGGTATGGGTGCCATGTCCGCGCCACATAAATTTGTATAAAAAGGGTAGGGTGTCAGGTCGTCAATGTCGTCCACCTCAGGGGAGCCGGCACCAGGCAGATGTCATGCGGAAAAAAGTCGCGGGTGTGTCGTCATCTGGGTACGTGTCGTGCCGTCGAGTAGCAAAAAGAAAAGTCGTGTTATAGACGGCTTCGAACCCATGGACTGGCAAAAACGAAGAGTAGTCTAGTGGGAGAAGGTTTTTAGGTGCGGATTTTAGAGAAGATTTGTAGGTTCTAGGACGTAACCACTAGACCACTCTTCGCTGATGGCATGCTGATTTAAACTTGTATAAAAGGGGTAAGGTGTCATATCAGCGCCGCAGCAGCTCAGGAGGCCTATGGCCAAAGCTGGCGCCGCCCAAACACCGAGTACTCCTGAGTCGATACTGCTTTCCTCTGGGAATATTTTGCCGCCATCCATAAGCAAAAAAGAATGGTCGTGTCGAGGGCGCGCCGGATTTATGTCGTCAAGCAAAAACGAAGAGTGGTGCAGTGGGAGAAGGAATTGTAGGAGCGAGTTTTAGAGATTTTAGGTTTATGATCTTTAGGATCTAGGACGGATACCACTGCACTACTCTTCGCTGAGGGTATACTTGTTGACTTTGGTATATAAAGGTTGGGTGTAGACATGTCCACCTTGGTATAAAAGGGTTGACACCAGACATGCCTTCGACACCATATCGTCCCACAACCAAACATCAGCTCGCGCCAGCGCAGACCAACACATTTGTCGTCGAGATAAAAGTCGTAGATATCGTAAACTGTCGTTTTCGTCCATTTTTCGTCGTTTCTGGGTTCGAACGTCCTGGAAAATGGAGCAAATAAAGAAAAAAGTAAATGGCCGAAAAGAGAATCAGCAAAAATGAAGGTCCCATCGAGGGGCAAAAAACGAGGAGTGATGTAGTGGGAGAAAGATGTTTTAGGAGCGGATTTAAAGAGATTTTAGGTGAATATAGGATCTAGGACGTATACCACTACACCACTCCTCGTTGGAAACATTGAAGGTTATTCTGGTATTTAAGTGTAGACACAGGGGCGAGATGTTGGTTGTTCAGTGGCTGGGTCCAGTCCCCGGCACCGCACTCGGGTTCGAACGTCCTGGAAATATCGAAATAAAATCCGCAAAAAAAAAAAAAAAAAAAAAAAAGAGGTAATAGAGAAAGGCCAGATTAAATAGAAGTCGTCATGACCGGCAAAAACGAAGAGTGGTGTAGTGGGAGAAAGCATTTTAGGGGCGGATTTTTAGAGATTTTAGGTGAACATAGGTTCTAGGACGGATACCACTACACCATTCTTCGCTGGTGGTATGGAGAGTAATTTTGGTATATAAGGGTAGTCACCCAAGGGCGTCCACGGCGTCGCAAGGTTTCCCTGGGTTCGAACGTCCTGGATATGCCGAAATAAAATCCGTAAAAAAGAAAGAATTATTAGAAGAGGTCCATATTAAAAGAAGTAGTAGTAACCGGCAAAAACGAAGAGTAGTGTAGTGGGAGAAGCATTTTAGGAGCGGATTGAAGATATTTTAGGAGAACATAGGTTCTAGGACGGATACCACTACACCACTCTTCGCTGATGGTATTGAGAGCGATTTTGGTATATAAGGTAGCCATGCCCATGTCGTCGGGGGGTCAAAGTGGCAGTGACCTGTGGTCTAGAGTCGAAGCGTGAGGAAGGTTGTCGTTGTGGCTGGCAGCTGAGAGCTCGTGACAGCGCATGTGCACGTGTGTGGTGACTCAGGTGTTCTGAGCGATCCTAATGGTTCTCAGTGTCTTGGAGAGTTCATGATCACTTGATCATGGACAAATCCGTAAAAAATATTCGTCATATTCGTCGTCGCAACATTTCGTCTCACACAAAAGTGTAAGTCGAAGTCATTATAATTCACCCCACCACACACAATAATTCCAAGACGTCAAATCTCGGAGCTTCCTTTTTCCGCCCGCACCAAATCTCTTAGCTTCCTGGAGCTTCCTTGCGGCAGCCCACTACTAGCGTCACCAATACCAACCAATACGATACGTAGACGTCATCGCCTCTAGCCAACTGTCGCTCGACAAAACGCGAACAAAGCCAGTTCTGGCGCCACTTTCTCCCTCTCTACCTATACACCAGTCATTGAACCTTCTCTAATGCTGTAAATCACTCACTTTTCGCTCTTTATAATGGTTACTACGCGACGTGCGGCTCGAGCGGCTGCTGAACAAAACGAATCAGTTATGGATACTCCGAGATCGTCTGCGACTTCGACTTCGACTTCGACACCACGCACGTCTCCATTCATTCCGACATCTTTGGAGAGAGCTGGACTTGTGTTGTTTCCGGCGCTTTTGATCTTTGGAACAATCTTCTCCATTCTCTCGCCGCAGACACGCGCCGCGCCGTACGATCCTGTTACGCAGTCGCATATTCAAGATCCTAGCGTCTCCCCGAGCTACTTTGCGCGCAAATCCAATCTCTTCAACGTCCTGTTTGTGAAGCGAGGCTGGGCATGGATCACTGCTGCGTTCTTCGTCTTTATCTTCAGTCATCCTAGCACAACCGATGCGGGACGACGTATTCGCGCGAGTCTGCGATGGGTCGCTGTGACCAGCATCTGGTTCCTCGTTACGCAGTGGTGTTTTGGTCCTGCTTTGATCGACCGTGGTTTCCGATGGACAGGTGGTCGCTGCGAGCTCGCTAGAAGAGAGATCGAATTTGGCGATGACACGCTTGGGGATAAGGTCACGGCAGTGGCATGCAAAGCTGCCGGCGGAAAGTGGAAGGGAGGACATGACATATCGGGTCATGTCTTCCTCCTGACACTGGGTACTGCGTTCCTTATGCAAGAGGTTGGCTGGGCTGTGTTGAGATGGTCTGGAAAGAAGAATGAGGAGCGATGCGTCGTTATGAGCGACGGCGCTCTCAAGAGTGCTAACGTTGAGTCTGATACATCTCTGGGCGAAGGCTCGGAACGACCTGCTCTGGGACTCGGCGGCAAATTTGCTGTTGGTGTGATGGGCCTGAGTGGATGGATGCTGCTCATGACGGCTATTTACTTCCACACTTGGTTTGAGAAGGTGAGCAAAAACCTGTGCCGTTTTTTCACAGAATATTATACTGACAGTTTCTAGTTTACTGGACTCTTGACCGCGGTTACGGCCTTTTACATCGTGTATATCGTGCCTCGCTTTGTACCTGCTGTGAGGCAGGTCATTGGTCTTCCTGGCATATAGATTGAGGTCTGGTGTGATGAGAAATGTGGTAATGAGTGACGCAGGCGGTGTACATAGATGTAAGATAGAAGAAGCAATTGCATAATCTCCATCATAGCATGAATTTGGCCACCTCAAGTTGCAGAATGTTGTTCAGTAGAGCTGACTGTCTTGTCCCAGTCCATCAACAGTCCGTTGTTATTCATGTCTTCCTGCTAGCGTTGATCATAATCCCATAAACCCTGGCCTGTGATGCGATCATCTCATCTCCTTCGTCGACTAGGCGACTTGGTCTTCTTGAACTCATCCTTAATCTTATCCAGCAGCCCATCAACCGTCAAAACATCCACAGCGACACCTGCAAGACTCTTCGCCACCATAAGAGACTTCTCAAAAGCAGGTTTGCTCCCTGCCGCAACTTCAAACGGTGCAGTATGTGGTCCAGTCTTAGGAACAGTTCCATTTGCGAAGGTGATCTGGAACATGGGACTAATAGCTGGGAAGTCTTGGCTGATGTTGCCTTGATCAGTTGAGCCACCAGGTTCTCTCATCTTGTCGACTTTGGCGTCGGGAACATCGCCGCCCAGGCCCTTAAACCATCGCGTGTATGACTCAGCGAGGCCGTCGTTGTTATTCATGGCGGCGTAGCCGTACGGACGCGTGGTGAAGTTCATCTTTGCGCCAGTGCCGAGAGCACCTGCTTTGAAGCAGTTGTACACACGATCCGATAGCTCTTTTAGTTGTTTCTCGTTGGCGGCGCGGAGCTGGTAACTTGCTGATGCACCGGCGGGGATGACGTTGATGCGTGTTCCAGCTGAGTGGATGATACCATGGACGCGGTCTGTGGTGCGCATTTGTTGGCGCATGTAGGAGAGAGCGCTGTTGGCGAGGAGGAGTGCGTCTGCTGCGTTGATGCCTTCCCATGGCCCAGCAGCGGCGTGGGCTTCGCGGCCTGTGTACTCAACATCAAAGCGGTCTGTTGACTGGGCGAGCATGTATGGCGTGTCAGCGCCGTTACTTGGGTGAGAGATGAGAGAGATATCGATCTTGGCATCTTTAAAGACACCAGCTTCGAGCATTTTGACCTTTCCACCGAGAGACTCTTCAGCTGGGGTTCCAAAGAGGATGACCTTGCCTTTGAGCTTCTCCTTGCGCATAATCTCAGCTGTCGCGAGGGCACCGCCGAGGGATGCAGTGGCGATCAAGTTATGCCCACAAGCATGTCCCAGACCTTCCAAAGCATCGTACTCAGCATTGAAGCTCACAACAGGACCATCGCCTGAACCTTCAAAGACAGCCATGAAAGCAGTATCGATACCGCCAACGGTATCAGTGACATTCCATCCCTTCTGCTTCTTCATGTAAGATGTGAGGAGCTTGTGAGCCTTGAACTCTTTGTATCCAAGCTCGGGGTTGTCATGGATGTTCTTGTTGATTGACCAGAGCTCTTTGTCGAGTGAGTCTACATATTCAGAGACTTTGTCTGCGTATGGACTTGTTGCATTCTTCTTCTGACGAGGTTCAAGAGTGGTTTGGAGTGATGATACTGGGGCAGCGAGGAGTGTTAGGCCAAAGACGAAGGCAGCGAGGCCTTTAGCATGATCTAGGTAGACCATGATGATAGGTATGTGCTTCAATTGGCTGTCGCTTTGCAAACAACCAGAGCGCGTCACCTTGGACTGGGCAATTCTCTATCCAACACATACAGACATGGCGATTGCCGATCTTATATATGATGGCTCCCTCAGTTATCTGAAGCGTCACTCATCTTTGCGAACCCATGATCTATACGGGAAACTGTATGTTATCGCCGTTTCTTGGCAGTCTATCAGTCTAGGAACTAGAATTATTGCCCGAAACTCCACATCAAAAATCCCCCGCCCAAGAGCTCTATAGCTACCTTCCTAACTAGGGTATGAATGAAGCAAATCGTTAAGGTTATCAGTTAGTTAAACATGGGTTGTATCGTCACCCCGCTCCGTGGGTCTCTTGTATCCTTGCGAATAACTGCCTATGTAACCACAAGTTGATATCGATAGCCGATACGGTTCCGAGAAACAGCTCATATCCATGTAAAGTTCCAAGATGTTGGGTGATTCATATAGTATTTTCCGCGTTAAATCCACTGCCGTGGATAGATGCCGGGTGTCAATCGCGGCATAGGAACCTGTCCGTCGCTTGTTGAACAGAAGCAGGGCTCGCTTGTATAAGAGCAACTTGTATATAGGCT
Source organism: Fusarium austroafricanum (assembly GCA_012932025.1). Taxonomy (NCBI): domain Eukaryota; kingdom Fungi; phylum Ascomycota; class Sordariomycetes; order Hypocreales; family Nectriaceae; genus Fusarium; species Fusarium austroafricanum. Next base: position 105,796 of record JAADJG010000060.1, on the reverse strand, counting down.
CCAAGGCAAGCAATAGCTCAAGAGTCTCTGTGAGGATAGATTGATTGCAATACTGATGCGGTTGTTAACCAGAATGATGGTAGCAGGTCGGCATGGAAGCTCGGTGGTTGCTGCTGAGTAATCAGTTTAAAAGTATCACTGAAGCACTAACATGGTAGCACCCTCCGCATAATATTTTCCCTATCTTGACCCATGCATCATCCACTTTAACATGGATGGACACAAGCTATGGAGTTCCATCAAGAACGTCAGAGACGATTGAAGGCGGGGCCAATCACGGTCATACCCAGGTTAACACCGCCAATCTATTGCTCCAACAATACGGTCCCATATCCAATTCCTACCTCGGCCATTTCCATACCCGTCGTGGAAAAGCCCAAGTCCAAGGTTTCCAAAGAGTGTGAGACATGCCATAGGAGAAAGCGCCAGGTAATAAGACTTGTATCATGGCACCATGTTTCTCGCGCTAACACGCTCCACAGTGTGATGGAGCCTCACCTATGCTATAAAAACAGTACCGAATGCGCTGGAAAGGCCCATGAGGTGTGCCCTTGGATGTTGAACCGGCTGAACAAAGCTGACATGGGAGAACGAAAAGGAGGAAACAAGATTCTGAACTTGTATCTGATTTGAAGCATCAAGTGCTCGCCCTCAAAGAATATGTTCGGAAACTCGAGGCTGCGTGTAAACATCTTTCCTTGGCCCTTCAGGCAGTTTCTGCTTTCCTCTGACACGTCATGGCATCGATGCGATAACAAGAGCGAAGAGAAGGCTACTCCTGGCACCAGTGTGCCTCAGGTCACTCTGCCCAACCCGGAGGCGGGCGAAAGTGTTTGTGTCCTGCTCGACTTCTTCCACCAGCACATCAACCCAATCCATCGGTTTATTGACTCAAAAGCAATGAGGGTCTGGCTCGGACCCAGGCGTTCATTGACGATGAGCTACTGCAAGCATCAGTCCTGGCGGCAGCAAGTCTATTTGTCGACGGTTCGGAATGGCAGAGGCTATGCCAGTTGTATGCAGATCGGGCTGATGCCATAGCCATGCGTTGTTGCCGAACTGTTCCCAGCGTCGTAACGATACAAGCTCTGGCAATACTACGCTGGCGCGAGCTAGCGTTAGAAACCGAAAGCAACGCACGGCTCTATAACTGTATTATATCTCTAACAGCTTTCGGGGTGATTCTACTTTTCTTCGAACATCACATAACTTACTGACACATCTATAGCTATGGCAGCAAGCTTGATAGTTCACCTCGGCTTGCATATTAGCTCATTGGAGCAGGTGCTGCAGATGCCGGTTGAACAGCTAAGTGAGAAAAAGACATCTCTTGAGCGTGAAATAAGCTACGTCCGGGTCCAGACATTCTGGTCGGTCTTCTTGATGGACAGGTATGTTGTCTCTCGCCATTGAATATTATTTGAAGCGCATTAAGTCTCGGACAATACGCTCCAGAATTGCAACCTCGATGCTCGGACGAAATTGTCTACTCCCCTGGCGAAGAGTGTGTGCGACGCCGTATCTCAGAGCTTGCAGCGCAAACCCATCAGCAGATGACAGCACCTTCGACGCATTCTGCCAGTTGTGGTTCATTCATAATCGGTACATGGATAAAATGTAACATCTCGCTGCCGTCCTTGTCCAGTATTCTCTAGTAGGTACGCAGCTATTCTTTCGAGTTCAACGAATTACAGCCAATCGAGCGACACCGCCTCTTCTTAGAAGCCCGTGACCAACACATGGCATTCTTTCGCCAGATGGGTGACGACCTGGAACTACAAAAAAGCAGCATAGATTGTAAAGTTGTCCTGCTTGACATGGTTTATCACCTGCCTCCGTTCCTCAATCACAGACTATATCTCAGAGAACCCAGAGGCAGCGCAGCCCATTGACTCTCCATCAAAACGAACATGACTGCAGCACATGCTCTCATGAGACTGATCCGACAATACGAAAGGCAAGGCAGTCTAGACAAGCTCCGTTTTTCGCTGTGCACTGCGTTGTAGCAGCCGCTGTGAATATTCTCCTCAAACGCCACGGCGACAGGTCAAACCTTCCGAAGCCAGTCGGTACACCGGTTCCGTTTGTGCGTTGACGGTGAAAGATGGCAAAGCAGAGCACATGGACCCCAGTCTGTCATGTTCTAAGAGTTATGCTGTGTCATGCTGACCACCACCACCACCACCATGCAACGCAATGGGATAGCCAATCGCTCCACTTGTTAGCTGCGGATGTAAAGGAGCTGCCGTGTGATAGCCGATAACATCTCCTTTTTCTCACGGGAACTACCCGATGCATCGATGTCGCAGCTTATCTTTCGCGGGGAACTTTGCGGGGAAGCCGATAACTGCGGCCTTAGTGGCTGAACTTTGAGGCCCGCCGTATGACACGGAACAGTTTCCGAGGAAGAGATAGATGAATGAGTCCTGGATAATTAATACCATGGCCCTGGGCATGTCGTGACTTGGCAATTGCAATCTGCATGTAAGACACCGTACCTAGCCACCTAGTTAAAAGGGCTGTCGTGCCGCATCCATCTGTATTACACACAGGCAAACTCTTCCAACAAGACAAGGCTCGCAATCCTTTGTAACTATGGTAGACTCGGGATCCGCAAGTAATACCCACCATCAGGTTCGCGTGGCCGTGACTCAAGCTGAACCGGGATGGCTTGACCTGCAAGGCTCAGTAGACAAGACATGCGCTCTCATCATCGAGGCAGCCAAGGGTGGCGCTGAATTATTGGCTTTTCCTGAGTGCTGGGTAACTGGATATCCTGCCTGGATCTGGTATGTCAATTACTAGTCAGTCCATCTATCAGGACGATAATAACATCAGTTTGGCGATAGGGCACGGCCAGTAGACATGGATCTAACAAGCCGCTACATCAAGAACTCCATGCGCGCTGACGGCCCTGAGATGGCGAGAATCCGACAGTGTGCAGCTGATAACAGTATAATTGTCGTTCTTGGCTTCTCAGAGAACTTCCATAACACTCTATACATCTCACAGGCCATCATTGACGCAGACGGCCAGCTGCTGACGCACCGGCGCAAGATCAAAGCGACGCATATGGAGAGGACCATTTTCGGCGACGCTTCCGGCGATGCCCTCGCCAGTGTTGTAGACACGCGTGTAGGCCGTGTAGGAGCCCTTGCCTGCTGGGAACATATCCAGCCATTGCTCAAGTACTACCTTTACAGTCACCGCGAGCAGATCCATGTCGCTGCCTGGCCACCACTGCATCCTCACGACGGCGGACCGGGTCTCTATTCCATGTCCAAAGAAGGTGCATACTCTTATCCTTTCTTATATTATTACAAAATCGCTGATCTAACAAACAGGGTGCCGCGCCCTCTCCCAAACATACGCCATGGAATCTCAGGCATTTGTCCTCCATGCAACCTCAGTCATCAGTGAGGAAGCTATCAGACTTATGGGAACAGAGAACGGCGTGGTTATGAATACCCCTGGAGGCGGTAGCTCTGCCATATTTGGACCTGACGGGAGGATCTTGACTGAGGATATGGATGCGTCTGAGGAGGGTATTTTATATGCTACGCTTGACATGGATTCTATCATTGGGTGTAAGAGCTTTGTTGATGTTTGTGGTCATTATAGCCGACCGGATATGTTATGGCTTGGCGTGGATAGAGAGGTGAAGAAGCATGTGCAATGATATGGAGAGTAATTCAAGAATATGAATAGTCAATTTCCCCTACTAAATGACAATAACGAGAACACCTCACACCCAACCAAACTCTAGTATAACCGTTAAACACAAATCTTCCAGTCCTATTCCATTGACTCATCCAATACATAAACCCAGAAGACAAAACACCTGTTGATAACATGTAGAACAATAAACGGAACCCCTTCTCTCTTTGTTTGTAGGGGATTGCAGGTATCCTGAGGACAGACTGGCTGAACTGGGCATACAAAGCAAATCATCTGGCTTTGAGCTCTGCCTGAGGGTGTTCAGCTGCTGGTACAGAGGAGAGCTGTAACGTTTTCATGCTCCTCCTGGGCAGAAATTTCAGCCTTGGGGATTCGAGCCGGCTCTTCGGGTGGTGGATAAGAGATGGGACAGTCTCTCACGGAGGAGTCACATGCGTGCAACTCCTTATCATCCCAGTATTCTTCGTGAATACATCTAGCTGGACAAACATAGATGTCCGCCTCAACCATTCTGTCACTCTCCAAGAAGGCCGTGATGGGCATGACAGTCCGTCCGCGTTGACAGATGTGAAAATCCCAACGCTGTTCCGGGGTCTCTAGGTATAAGAGAAGGCCAGGGATGGCTGTTGGTATGCGGCCACCTATGAGGCTCCATGGGGCTGCACAGTTCGCACCAAGTCTCAGACTGCCTGCATATGGTACATGGCTATAGACAGTAGCAGGATCTGAGATGGATGCGATGTACCTTGTGTTGACAAAGGAGTCTGTGAGTATCATCGACAGTTGTTGCCATACGTCCTCGTTATCACCACGAATAAATATTGGCTTGATTTGTGTGATAAGCCGTGTTGGTGGTGTTGGTGGTGTTAGATATCTGAGGCTCGGTACGGCCCTATACAAGGCCGAAGAGCATCTTTCCAACTGAGACGGCATAGTGAGAAAGAGGCTTGATTACTTAGAGAGATTTGGTAGAAGATTGAATTCTTCAGTGGAGGAATGCCAAACTTGGAAGAGTTGACGGGAAAATATGAAGAAGTTTTATCAAAGAGAATATTTTATTTCATTTGAAGTAAGGACAGAGTAAGTATTTATAACCAGTCAATTCTAGAAAATATTCACGCAACTTGGATGTTAGAGCTGGGATTTTCTTTTGAGTGAATTTCCTATATTATGAAACTTTATCTATCGAAAATTCATAATGCCTCAATATGTAGTACACTATATGGGATCTCACGATCTCAAAGAATGGTTCAAGCACGATTGCGAGTGTAAATCCATCAATGGTGCTCCCGTATGTTATATGATATGTCTTCACAAAGAAATCGATTTCAGAGGGGGACCAAGGTTGATTTATGGTTTAACAAATAAAGTAACTGGTAAACTTTCCTTTGTGGACAAGCGTGACTCGGTCAAAGCTTATGATCCAAGGAGAAACAGTAGTGCAGCCAAGTGCTTCATTTATTGGATTCTGAGCTTGAGTTATAGAGAGTGGAGTTTGCTATCAGAAGCTGACAAAGGGATCGCATCTAACACTCATCATCACGAACTTGATCGTCTACTTTGACAAGAATCTTGCCCCTGGCATGAAGTCCACCAAGTTTCCTATACGCCTCTTTAGTTTCGGTAAACGGCCAGATACTGTCTCTAACCACCAGAATATCGCCACGTCCTAGCATATCAGCTACAGCCTGACGATCCTCCAGTGTTGGGTTCATCATAGACGTGCCCAACCATCTTCTTCCTACGCCTCCAAGCCAGGGTGATACTGGCCACCACTCGTTGAGCTTCATCTGCAGCACAGCGCGCAGGAAGTCTGGGACAAAAAAGGTGGGCGGCTTGATGCCAACGGAGGAATAGTTGCCGTCAAGGACTAGATAGGTTGGTGAAGCGAGGTACAGAGCTTGGTGACCGAGTGTGTCAATGATGGTGTTGAAGGGGGTTGATGAGAACTCTTTAGTCAAATACTTGGCAAGGTTATCATGCTGTGTATAGTCGATGACCTGTGAGAAAGTTAGTATAATTTCAGACTACACAAAGCTCAGCTCAGCTCACCTCATCAGCCCCAAGGCTTTTTACCAACTCGATGTTCTTGCCGCTGCAGATGCCAATGATATACCCATCTGCTCCAATAACCTTTCGAAGCATCTGCACGACTAGAGAACCGATTCCACCACTTGCCGCGTTAACCAAAACGAGATCGCCTTTCTTTGCACCCGACTCATTCACCAGCTGTCTGGCTGTCAAACCTGGCAGCAAACAGCCGGCTCCATTAGCAAAGCTGACGCCCTCAGGCTTTTTCACAGCATATCTAGCTGGAATTCGAACGTATTGGGCCAAAGCACCTGTTCCTGTAGGAAGAGTATGACTAGCTGGCAGCATAGCCAGGATCTTGTCACCCTTATTGAATCTTTTAGACTGCATTGACCCGGATTGATCATCTGGATGCCAAACATCGATGACAGTGCCCGAGAAGTCCATTTCAGGAACACAAGATTGTTTTCGAATAAACTGTGGAACGAGAGTCATTTGAAAGATGGCGCCTGGGTTAAGACCCGCAAAGGCCACCTTGACAAGAATCCATTCCTCTGGATTTGGCACGTCTTTAGGGAGAGGGTATGGAGGGGGTAAAGTTGGACGAGGTTGGCTTGTAAGAGTGAGGACATCCCAAGGGAGACCTCGATCTGAAAAGACCCAAGCTTGTGAATCTGCCATTTTCAAGTTGTTTTTGAAGTTGAGGGATTTGTCATGTTGGGAGACGTGTTTCTTTTGTGGCGGTTGGAGTTAAGCTGAGTTGGGCTTTCAGCCGCACGTAGTTTCTGCTGTCACCTGTCATTGCTTACGACCAGTCGGCGTAATTCCTTTGCCAAGATTTCGAGAGTTTGATGGACTCTGACAATCTAGTCAAAAACGCGTTATTGGTTAACAAAAGCTGGGATGACCTTGCTTGTCAAGATATGCGCAGCATCAACAAGTATCAGCGTTTCGAAAAGTGGAGTTTATTTATATTTTTATATCCAAGTATAGTAAGTAATAAGTAACTGGGTAGTTGCGAATTGGGAAAGACTTGACTCGTTGGCATTTAATTTACAATGCTTACTTATCATGACGCTATCCTCAATTGTCTTGACGCGATGGATTGACCATGATGAACAGGCTACCCTATGCCTTCAGCGAGCCGAGATGCAAGGGCGGTTGCAAAAGACTCAAGGAATGAACAAAAAAAAAAAAAAAAAGCAAGCACCAAATGGATAACTAAGTTAGTGAATAGAACTAGTTGCTGTTATCCGTAGGGAATTACGGTAGATCCTCCTTACCCCGTTTTTTCGGTTTGGTGACTTAGCCCATTGGAGCGTTGGCGTAATCTGCACCTCTACCTCCCGTAATTGCATGGGTCACAGCGACTAATTTGCCACAAAGAAAGAAAGGAGAAGCGAAATAACCCAACAGATTTAGTCCGTCAGCCTCGCTATGTTTGTTTTTTTGCTAAGTTACTCGGGAAATACGGGGTAGCCCTCAGCGAATCCTTCTTGTAAACAAATGCGGTGTAATGCGGTAGCCTAGCCAGAAGAACTAACCACCACCTATCAATATATGATCCACAGTGGGAAAAAAATACGGCTGCCTTTCCGCCCCTGCAGCTGCAGTACGGTACGGTCAGACTCAAACTCAGGAGCCCATAGCAACGAGACCCCTAAAAAAGACCACTTATTTTGACACTTATTCACTTAACCGACAGTTAGATTAGTTAATTATCAGTCCAATTATGTACATATGTACCATCAGCCCATGCCCACCCACGCTCAGGCTACCGCTTTTTTGCCCCAGGCACCGGAATTCTCACTCATTTTACTTTTAGGCACCATTTTATCTCAGGGTCAATAAAAGTCAGAGAAGCCTCAAGGCAGCGTTTTTTTTGTCGCGACATCATCCCCCCCTCCCCCCCCCAAAAAAAAACGCGTAAGAGGCAACGTCAGCAAAAATGCGTGAGATTGTAAGTTCTCTCTCTGACTGACACTAATTGACCAGAGCTGATTTTTTCCAGGTGCACGTCCAAGTTGGCCAGTGTGTAAGGCTACCCTACCCACCAGATTTTGTTTGAGGATCATGTGTTGAGATTGATGATGCTTGTAGGGCAACCAAGTCGGTTCCAGCTTCTGGTAAGTATTTATTTGTGTCAATTGAACTGAGAACCTAACAATTATCAGGCAAACCGTCTCCAAGGAGCATGGTGTTGACGGCAGCGGCGCGTGAGTGAAAGAAAGCGGTGACCCTTATTTGCCTCAACTAACCCAACAAAAAGATACAACGGAACCGACGACCAGCAGCGAGAGCGCATCGACGTCTACTTCGCTGAGGCAGGTCCCCTAATCTTAGTTTTAAAATCATTTTTACTGACAATTTCCAGGCTGGAAATGCCAAGTATGTCCCCCGTGCTGTCCTGGTGGATCTGGAGCCCGGCCCTCAGGATGCCATCCGCGCCGGTCCTCTAGGCCAGCTGTTCCGCCCAGACAACTTCGTCGCTGGCAATGCCTCCGCCGGTAACAACTGGGCAAAGGGTCATTACACCGAAGGCGCTGAGCTCGTTGAGGAAGCCGTCGATGTTGTCCGTAAGGAAGTTGAGAACTGTGACCATCTCCAGGGCTTCCAGCTCACCCACTCTCTTGGCGGTGGTACCGGTTCCGGTATGGGAACGCTTCTTCTGTCCAAAATTCGTGAGGAGTTTCCCGACCGTATGATGGCTACTTTTTCCGTTATGCCCTCGCCCAAGGTTTCTGATACCGTTGTCGAACCTTACAACGCCACTTTGTCGCTGAACCAACTCGTCGAGAACTCGGATGAGACCTTCTGTATCGACAACGAGGCCTTGTACGACATCTACGAGAAGACCTTGAAGATTGCTGATCCTTCTTATGCCGATCTCAACTACCTGATCTCGACAGTTATGGCTGGCGTGACAACATGTTTCCGATTCCCCGGCCAGCTCAACTCTGATCTGCGCAAGTTGGCGGTGAACATGATTCCCTTCCCTCGACTCCACTTCTTCATGGTTGGATTTGCGCCTTTGACGGGACGCAAGATGCAGGGTTTCCAACATCTTACTGTACCTGCTCTCGCCCAGCAGATTTTCGATAACAAGAACATCATGGCTGCTGCTGATTTCCGCAACGGTCGATACCTGACTTGCTCTGCGATTTTCCGTGGAAAGCTATCAACAAAGGAAATCGAGGACCAGATGCTCAAGGTTCAGACCAAGAACTCCGAGTACTTCGTCGACTGGATTCCCAACAACGTGCAAACCTCTGTTTGCTCCGTTCCCCCTCGAGGACTCCCCATGGCCGCCACATTCGTTGGAAACTCCACCGCCATCCAGGAGATCTTCAAGCGAGTCGACGACCAATTCTCCGCCATGTTCCGTCGCAAGGCCTTCTTGCATTGGTACACAAGCGAGGGCATGGACGAGATGGAATTCACCGAGGCTCAGTCCAACTTGCACGACTTGGTGTCCGAGTATCAGCAATACCAGGACGCTGAGATCGATGACGAGGTTGAGGAGTACGAGGGTGAGGGTGAGCCTGAGGAGTATGAGGGCTAGAGGGAAAGGAGAGTTGGATAGCATGACAACTTTTTGGATTATTTCTTTATTACCCCAAAATGCTTCATCTTCTAGTTCATCTATAGCATTTAAAACTGAAATTGGTTTATTAGGCTTTGTTCATAGCCGTTTCAATATTATTTTGTCCTATCGGATTTATACATCCTTTTAATCATGCTCAACATACATGGTATCAAAACCAATCTTCTTCCACTCGCCAGTCTCAGTGTTAAGAGTGAGGTTCGTGTGCTTAACCTCGCCATATCGAAGGGCACCAGACTCAGCATGACCTCCAGCAACAGGACGTTGCAGGTGGTTATCGCCAGAGACAACGGTGAAGTTGGCCAGGGGGATGTCCCAAGAGTTGCGAGAAGCAACAGAGGGGGAGCCTGGAACTGTTAGCTACAGATCCTCTCAAGCTAGACGTTTGAATCTTACCGTAGAACCGAGACGAAACCTTCTTAGAGTTGACATCCAGGATGAAATATCCACGGTAATAACCCTCCTGCCACTGAAGCTCGGGGTTCTTCTGGACTCTATCTCGAGCTGCCTTACCAGCCTTGGGCTCAATAGGTCCGGTGATACCGTTGGAGCTGACAGCTGTCCCAGCAAATTCAACACCGATACTTCCAGCGCCGGTCTTGCTGTCGTATTCCTTGGTTCCAAGCCAAGCGAGATCCGAGACCTGACATATATCAGCCGAGTGTTGAAAGATTTGGTAGCCGACTTACCCAGTTCTGGTGGCTATCTCCAGCAAGGAAGATGTTGTTTCCAATGTCGTTGGTATAAAGGTGCCCAAGAGTCCGGTTTCGGTTGGCAACATAGCCCTTCGAAAGTCAGCAGCTTGAGCAAACTCAGAGATCTGTTTGGAACTTACATTCCAGTTATCTCCAGATAAAATCTCGCCCTCGCCGTAGTTCTCAGTGATACGCGAGAAGATAATCTGGTTGCCAACGATTCGCCAGGCGGCTCCTCGGTCCTTAGACTTACTAAGAGACCTGTAGAACCAGTTCTCCTGACGACTTCCCATGAGCGTGCGACTAGGATCATCGCGGATCATGTCAATGTAGTCGTCGTTCCAGTCAAGGCTGGTGATACTGCGGTCGTAGTTTCGAGTGTCGAGGATGATGAGATCAAGAAGCTTGCCCATCTGGAAGGCTCTCCAGACTCGAAGCCCGTCATCCAGGTCAGTTTGGCTGAGTGGTATGTTAGTTGGTATGGCTTTTGGTAGGTTTATGTTTGGTTACCGGATAGGCATCCACTCAAAGTAAGCTCGCACGGCGTTGACCTTTCGGGTATCAACGGTGATCTTGCGTCCCTCCTTGAGGAAGGATTCTTCAGTGTTGTTAAGACCAGAGAATCCATCTCTGTAACCGTTGTTGGCGAACTCTACTCCTTGTTAGACAGCCTTATCGAACTGATTATGCAACTTACCGTGGTCATCCCAAGTGGGAATCCAAGCAAAGTTCTGAGATAGAAGTTGGAGGTCAGGGTCGGTGCGGTACTGAGCGAGGTTTTAGTGGTTGTTCCGCAAAATTCAGGTAGACTTTTCTTACCTGTCCATGGCGAGTTCGGTAGTCATGAAGAGTGAAGATCTCATTGATAGGCATACTGGCTCTCTTGCCATCGGCTCCATATTCGTAGATGTAATCTCCCAGATGGATAACGTAGTCATGCTCATCCTTTCTGGCAGCGTTACCGTAAGCGTTGAAGTAGCCGTTGGCTGAAAAGGTCAGTCCTTTTATCATGAAATTTCAAAAAATGTAGCAGTGGTTCTTACGGTAGTTACTGCAAGAGAACACAGCAAAGCTCAAATCAGAAACATCGTCGTTGGCAGTAGGAGCAGTCTTGGTACGACCAACAGGACTCTTGGTATCAGAGTCGCAAACTTCGAACTGGTAGTTGTAGGTGGTGAGAGGCTTCAGGCCACCAGCTTCGACCTAAGCCGTCGTTAGTTATGGTTTCCCTCAGCCTAGGATATTCGCACCTTGACAGTAAAGTCAATATCAGATGTAGTATAAGCCTTTCCACTAGCAACAGTCTTCCCATCTGCGGAACCAGACTTGGTCTCATAAACCTTCCACTCCACACAGATAGGATGAGCATCAGCCTTGATATACTTCTCTGTCTCATGGCTATACAGTCCGGCAGTGCCATTCACAACCTTGTTGCTCTTATCAGACTGGACAGAAGGGGAAACACGGGTCCAGAGAATAACACTCTCAGGCCAAGGATCTCCTGAAGCTACACCATGGGTGAAGTTGAGCTGGGAAGGATCATAAGGAGTGTTACCACGCTTAGTAGATCGACGCTTGACTAACGGGACATCGATTCCAAGCCGAATATGACGACGAGATGGACTGGCGTAGTTCAAGTTACCGTCGAACTCGGCTGTCACGGCTGTAGCCAGAAGGCCACACGCATAGAGAAGCGTAGACTTCATGTTGAGTTTGAAAAAAAGCCGTTGCCAAATCCAAAACAAACTTCAGCGTGCTTGTCGGATTTATTTAACCTCCCAGCTGTTACACCGCACCCCATGTTCCCTGAGCGATATCAACGGCCAACAAACTCCTCAGACCAGTACACGTTTCATCTCATGTATTGCATCACCGATTGTTGTTCCCTGGCGTGTGTAACTGGGTCCTGGCCCAGTGCAACGGTCACCAAAGCGGACGTGATGTGGCCAGTAGCAGAGATAAGAATTGTAAGCATCGAATGCTAACGTTGGTTGCACTCCACGTGGATGCTCGGAAGTTTTCATCTTGGTGTTGCTGTAAATCGGCATCGTGCTGTTGTTACCAGATCTCATTGGTTGCTGCGGTTGTGTTGATGGAGTTTGTGTAGTCGTGATTGGAGCTGCTGCTATCGAGATCGGGGAGTGGAGAACGAGCGAACGGCTTGTTAGCGAGTGTCGATCTGACGTATTTCGGTATTTTAATGACAGGTTTTCTCTCAAGCCACGGACCTTGCCTTCCTATTCCTGGCCTCTAAGCGTCATATCATGCTGCGTGGGGGGTTGGGTCAATCAAATAACCTTGTGTGATATCTCGGCGAGAATCAAGGTTAACTTTGAAGCATCATTCAGTGGGTCAACTCAAAGGTGACTTACCGTTACTATTGACAATGTTTGCATTGCAAACTGGTTCAGTGCAACAAGCTGACCATATGCTAACATCACTAGAAGGCGCATGACAAGTTCGTCACAGTGCAGGTAAATGATCAATCCGATTGTCTTAGAAGAAGACTTGCCAGGTACTCTCAATAAATCAAAACCTCAACCTCTGATGTCCCATGTCAGCAAAGTAGTCGCCACGCTCAAACGTACCGATCACAACCCTCCTGACAGCCCTTTCTTGATTCTTAATACCGTGTTGATATGGCTCATAGTCAGCTGGACCTTTTCATCTATCGCAAGAAGTCTTGCTGTTTTGACAACGTTCTTGATCTGCCTTCCATTAAGCTCAATCTGGGCCAGTTCGTCCAACTCGGCTTCTGAAAGGCCATTGCCATCGGTGCCAATGCTGGCAAAGGTTTTCCAGATATGCAGCCTGCTTGTGTGATCGAGATTGGGATAATGAATGGCGAGATGTATTCTGGACTCAAAAGCGGGATCAAAGGTAGACACCCGGTTAGTTGTCATGAACATTACGCCTTGGTAGTATTCGAGGAGGCGAAGGAAAATGGCGACGAGTGTGTTCCGTTTGATATCTGAGGGAGTCCGACACTCAAGAAAGACGTCACATTCGTCAAGAAGAAGGACTGCCCCCCATTTGTTCGAAAGTTCGAGAGCACGGCCCAGCTTCTCTTCAACTTCATGGCCAGTGTATCCAAGCTCGGCGGCACTCATACTGTAAAGAGGCTTTTGCATAATTTCGGCGACTGCGAAGAAGACGGTTAATTCGCTTCATTGATCTTCAAACTAAATGCTTACCAGATTCAGCAGTTAGGGTTTTTCCAGTCCCTGGCTCCCCACTGAGAAGCATGATCATACCTCTTCCTGGACATGATGAATCAGAAATCTAGCACTGCTCTTTGGTGATTCTGTGAATTACCCTTGCCCTTGATAACATCGTCAAAATTGTCCAAGCCCGAAAGCTGGGCGCCAGCAAAAGCATGAATGATTCGTTTATAATCATGTGGGAGTACTAGTTGGTCAAAAGCAGTTGAATTCCATGATATGTCCTGGATCAGCTCAACATCGAAGGTTCCTAAGTTGAAGATTAGTATGAGACCTGTAACAAGGCGTCCAAGTGTACTTTCCCCATTTCTTGCCTTTCAAGCAAAAACCTCTGACAACGTGCGAACAAAGGGCGTACTGGCCCTCAGAGAGCTGCTTTCTGCCTTCAAGTTCCGAGGCTGTTGCGTTAGACAAGACCCTCAAATCTACCAAGAATACAAGAGTGGGAGAACAAACCCTTTGGTTGCTGTGAAAGATCGAGAAACATAGACATGCTTTGAACGCCATGGCCTGAAGTATATCGTTGACTGGAATGGCTCTGTAATCCTCCCTGCGGTGGGTCGTTACTCAAACCCTCCGAACCTTTGGGTTTATCAAGAGGGTCAAGGGGATCGGAATAATTATGAGTGTACATTGAGAAAGATTTGCTGTCAGTGATGATCCGTTCCTCGGTCACCTCAGACGCGGTTGTTAGAAGGACGAGAAAGCAGTCTAAGGGACATCTTGCTTACATGGTATTTCTTTGGAGCCCCTGTTTGTGTGTTTGCAAGAGTGTACAGACCGGTGTACGTTCTATGATTAATGCCCTTCAGGTTTTCGAAAACTCGGCCACGCTGCACAAGTCTCGCTTTGGTTTCATCAATATCAGCGCAAAGACGACTGGGTATGACTTCGAGCTCTAAGATAGGCTTGAGGTTCTCGAAGGACCATATGGCCAAGCAAGTGTTTCTATAACCGAAGCCGTCTCCATCAGTGTCAATGTAGCGCACGTTTAGAACATATGCTGATCCTCCATCCTGAACCTTAGAATAGCTGCTATTTCTCAAATGGAACAGTCGATCGTGGCCGTCGATCTTTGTGAAGACTTCAATGTCGGGATCGAAGAGCGCCCAAACATATTCAAACGATATCACGCCATTCTTCAGAAGATCCGAGACCTGCTCAATGTGCGGCTTGATTTCCGCGTGCACCAAATTGGCCAGAAGCTTGAAGTGGGAACAAGCCTTCAAGTTCTCACTGCCGTTCTTGGTAGGATCAGCTCGGTTGAAGTCATCCCACCTGTAGTAGAACTCTCGAAAAGGTGCTTTGAACTCGAGCTTGTTAAGGTTGGTGTTGATACCACTGTAACCCTCGAACACTGGCCCAAGAATATCCTTGATCAGTGGACTCTGCACTGTGATCGAGTGTAAGGATAGTATTGGCTCATCGGTATCACCATCTTTTTTCTCACGCCGAACAATGAGAGCGTATTTTGCAGAAGCCAGTGATGATCTTCCATCAATTCCGATCTTCTGGTCAGTCCATTCTTCCCAGGGGTCCCAACTGTTCTTTCTGTAGAAGTCCTTGGTCTCGGCGGCCATCCCAATCTCTACTGGCTTTTCAAGTGTGGTCGACAAATTTTGGGGTCTCGGGTCGTCTCCCGGTGGGAGTGAATAGCAACTGTCGCTCATGGCAGTTGATGATGGTAGGTTGATATCGTTAAATCTCATATGTTTGGTCTTGCCATGTCTCGTTGAGCTTTGTAAGATAGGTTAAATTTGAACAGAATTGGTAGACGTTTGAGTCACATTAACAACCGTTGATCGAGTTTCCTGGAAATGTAGGTGTGAGGCGCCCGCTCCTTAAATAGGTTTTCAATTTTTAAGGACATGAATGCGCCTTTCATATGCAGATAATAGATAGCAGATAGCAGAAGGTCAGCTGAAATGCCGATGTTTGACTGGCCTCCTGCAGATATGTAATGAAGACTTTGGATGATAACCAATGAGCAAGCGCCATTACACGTTGCTGAGAATTCAAATGATATATCATCTGATTGCTTTGCACAATCTGTCCTATCACAGTCAGAGAACGAAGTCGGCTCAGCTCGGCTCAATGCCAGCTGATTGTAATTTGTGTGTGGGAGCTAAATGACGCGGCGTAGGCCTCATTACTTAGCTCCGAGCTGAGCCAGATTCTTGCATATGCAGACACAAGCAAGTAAATGGAACTGGAAATAGAGAGTGCTGATGTTTTTGCTTCTTGAATCCAAGAATGAAGCCCATAAAATGCTCGGTCGTCCCTTTGGTGTGCTGAATAGATTCCATTTGGGATCTCTCAAGGCCGAAAGACGCGACTGCCTTAATATTTTGTCTTGCTTGGGCCCTGTAGTTGCCTGGAAATGCCTCTTTTTCGACCCAGACATCTTTAATCGATATTTCTTAAAGAGAAGGCGTACGAGTTGTATCTCCCGTTTCAAACGCCATACGAGTAAGGGTTGTAGGCCGTCAAATGAGGAACCGCATAATTTGCTTTATTTTGTGTGTTCCAATAGGTTTTCGAGCGTAAATCAAGACCATGAAGTGGTTCTTATCAAAGAACAAGGGTTTTCGTGATGGTAGCTGACGTGGTGAGGGAGAGCTGGTTTGCTTTGTCTAAGCTTGGGTTTGAAGAGATTGGTAGGTGCTCAACCTGCCCTTTCTGCCCAACATCTGCTAAGCTAAGGCCTATCTGTCAGACTGTCAATTAGTTCAGTATACGTACCCCATTTTTAGGTACAGACTCTAGCTGTAAAATTGGCCTTTAATGAGTAAGTTTGCCAAGAAACTACGACCGCACAACCATACCAACGGAACCCGTAGATCCCGCCATCGATGGACCAAATCAATTCGATTCGCAGGGATGTCGTATCCTGGAAAGCGCGGAAAGCGCGCCAAGATTTACCTACCATACGAAGGCCATAAGGCATCAACAATACATCGGAATTACTGACTCACGCAACTACGGGAAACGCATCAAGCATTACTATTCGCTGATATAGCTTCATTACGGAGTATGTAATTTTGAAAAATTATATTAAGACCTCGAGCCCCCTCAACTTCCCAACGTCCGATTCCTTCAGTCATCAGAAATCATGGATCCTCCCAAACCGGCCCTCAAAATCGTTCGAATCAGTTCTCATGATCAACTTGACGAGCTCATTGATTTGGCCAACGATGCCTTCATCGATGACCCTGTAATGGATCTCATGGTTCCCGGCCGCCATGAACATCCCGAGTCCGCTCGAGCCATGTGGTGGATGACTATCAACGAGGAGTATGGAAAGAAAGGTACTGTAATGCTGGCTGCTCGGAGAGAGGAAGATGGCGAGCAGGGCAAGTTTCTTGCTTTTGCGATTTGGCAACGGGTTGGATCGAGTGAGGTTGCTCAATGCTGGCAGGGTGATAACTGGAACAAACGTAAGTTAGCATCCATCTGATCTGCAGTAACAAGAATCGCAACCAACTAACCCTTCAATAGAGAGAGCCAGACTTGGGACTATGTGGGCCAATTTCTATTACTTCGTCCTGCGCCAAGCTGGTCCTGGCATCTCCTTGGAAAAGGCCATTGACGCGGGAGCAGCTGTAGAGCGAGCCTACAAGTTCTACCCAACTGAACGCTGGCGTCTCAGCTTATTGGCCGTCTCTCCTAAGTGTCAAAGAACTGGTATTGGAAAGAGATTACTCCAGTGGGGTCTTGACCGTTGCGAAGAGGAGGGAGTCCCAGCGACACTCGAGTCCAGTATTGCAGGAAGGCCACTATACGAAAAGATGGGCTTTCGAGAGATAGGCAGCGTAAGTTTCAATGAAGGCAAGTCATCGATGCCTGCGATGCTTCGACCTGTGGGGGAGATCTAGGAAACGGTGTAGAGAGGGGACTCGTCAAGGTGGATTTGTATAGCTTGAATGGTTCAGGCTTGGGGATGGATTTGAGTGCAAAGACGGTTCTAGAAGGCTCGGCGTTTCGCTTTCGGTGAAATTTCAACATTCAGCGATCTTTCCAGTACTGCTGATGTTTGGACCCTCGGGGGTTTTGCTTGATCGAGGTCTTTGGGGTGACGCATCGTGCTTGTCGAATGTTGATTACCGGCTATGGTGGCTTCTGATGCTTAGACGTTAGCTTCCAAGAGTGAAATATCGAAAAATGGCTAGATTGCATACTTGCGAGGTAGACTGGCTACCAAGGCTATAAAATATTTAATCATTGCGCTTGGGATATTGGTAAGACGCCAATAACTATCCATGTAGAAAACGTGTTTTGGTTATAGACTTTTAGATGTTTGAGAAATCTTTACAATTGACAACAATCATTCCATAGACTTTGCGCTGTAATATAAGCTGAAAGAAGCCGCTATAATTGTAAGGACTATGAATTTCAAAGGGAAACCTGGGAGAGTCAGTTGGCAAGTTCGACGTTGAATAAGGTTCGATGAGGCTTACCTGGCAGACGATAGACGCTGGGAGATGTCAGGCGTGCGCATCAGGGATATTAAAGACTTGACATTATCATGCCAATGGCACAGAAGATGAGGCGAGTCTTCATTTTTGGATCCGGAGTTTGGGTTCTTTCCTTGTCCAGTCTTCATTTTGAGAGCGATGTGGCTAATCGCCGCGTTTGAGAACAAGCGAAGGCATTCCTCTCTATGAGATAGTGCCAGAAATTCCTTGATTTCTCCACGACATTCTCCGGGGCCACGAGCATGAGGATTGTGGCGTTTGAACGATGTATGATAGCCCAGAAAAAAAGAGCTGAGCTGTCCGACAAAGCAGTGAAACTTGGCGCTGAGTTCGATGATTTCAACGATAACGATGTAAGAGGAGGTAGCGGTAGGCTGGACAACATGACAAATAGAATAGTCCTTTAACCCATAACCTTAGCGATGTTGAGGGTGTCGCAGACCTGATCGGTGTTGAGCAGGCCCTTAGCCCCCTGGATCCTGAACTCTTCACCACCTGGTCAGTATTGAGTAGGCCCTTAGCCCCCTGGACTCGGAACTCTTCTCGTGCCTCCTTCATCTGTTGGACCACGAAGTCGATGGACTCGTCCATCTGTTCGTGGGACGCGTAGTTGGAAGAGGAAACACCCCTCAAAAGAGGGGTGCAACCCTTGGGAGTCCCTCATAGAGAGGGAGGTCTCCCTGGTAGAGAAGGGCGCCCCTTTTAAAGGGGAGCAACCCTTAGGAATCCCTCAAAAGAAGGAAGTCTCCCAGATTGGGAGGGGGAGCATCCCCGTAGGGACACGCTGCTGTCTCACGCGGAGGCCCTCCTCTCGGTCGTGGTAGTAGTGTTGGATGCTCATGTTGATCGCTTCAACGATGACTCCAGCTGTCTCAATGGTGTTGCAAACCTGGTCAGTGTTGAGGAGGCTGGTACTATCGCTTGGCCCGTCCATCTGAGAATGTAGGGAAACCCCCCTCATAAGAGGGGAGCAACCCTTGGGAGTCCCTCATAAAGAGGGAAATCTCCCTAGTCGAAGGAAGTCACCCTATAAAAGGGTAGCATTCCTTGAGATCATCCCTTGAGAGGGAAGTGCCCTAGGATTGCCATGTTGCAGTCGACCAGGTTCAAAAGTGCTGGTGACCTCGACGGAAAGGGCGCCGTCGTTGACGTGATCATGTTTAGACTCGATTGCTTCAAACGATCCATGTCTGAACGGAGTTCATTAAATGCAATCATATTTTCCGACGAGAAAAGGGAAATTTTGTTTTGTTGGATCGTCTCAATTGTGGTAGCCAGAGCAGCGAGTGCTGCTGCTTCCTCTGGCGTGACAGGTCCGGCAGGGCTGTCGTCCTCACTATCAGATAGGAGAAATGAGTCCATGTGGGACTTATTGGAAATTATATCCCAGCTACGCTCGTGGGATGTATGGCACTTTTTTTACCGTGGGGATACACCAGAGCATAGTGAATAAGCCGACGAAAAGGTGAAAAAGGTTCGAAGATAAGCACCGTTTCTGCGGTGGAATCAAGGCCAGACGGGGCGTCGCTGGGCGCGCCATAGCCGCCTCGGTCACCACCACGGCTGAAGTCTCCTTCGCCGCTTCGGAACACATCTCCCCCGCGAGGGGGACAATGCGGGCGTCATCACCACCATTGAGGTGGATGATGCAGCGAACACCGAACCAACTCAACAACTGCCAGATGGCAGAAGTATTCCTCCTTGTGAGGAGAGATGCCCCCAACAATGTCGTACTTTTGTGTTTCTTCGACATGAGTGTGTGAGATTTTAGTCGCTGGCACCTGCCGCATGCACTGGGTTGACGTCTTGGAGGGTGATTCGGGGTTCAGGGTCGTTCGACTCGAGAACCTCGAGGACCTCAGGGACCTCGGCCTTGGTGGGCGACGGGGCGCTCGCCAGAGATCGTCGAGGGATGGGGCTGCCATACTGGAAGTTCCGGGCTTGGACAAAGGTATTGTATGGAGCCGCGTTCCACTGATCCACCCCCAAAAGGGGGGGAGTAGCCCCTCAGGGCCATGCTGCAAAGCCGACCGGCTCACATTTGCGTTTGCTGGAGCCCCAGATAAGACAACCCGGCGAGAGTCAGTCACCATAGAACACCGTATCGACATTAATGGCATAGTTGCTACTGTCCGAGACAAAGCTACACGCAGAGGACGGCCCTCACCACCACCAGAACTCGGTGAACTGGACTCCTAATCCTCGTTCTCCGAGTTCGGTGGTGTGAATGGCACACCAATAGACTCCGAGCCCTGGTAATCCGACCAACAGTCGGGCCCTGAGGCCTCGTCATCCCCTTCAGTTCGGGGGATTGAAAGGAACCCCGATTGACTCGGGGCCTTGATAGTTGGAAGCAGTTAACGTTGGTGCCTGTGGCTGTGATCCCCTCGACATCCCGGTCTGAAGGAGTGAGGCCGAACCCATGTCGACCAGGGCGAGCCTGGTATGGGCCGAAGCATCCCATCAACACCATGCTGCAGAGTCGAAGACCGAGCGCTGGGAATGGGTCACCCGCCCCCCAAGAGGGGGGGAAGTATCCCTTTTGGGATACGTTAGAAGCCGGTCGGCTTCAAAGGTTCTGTTAATTGCAGAAAACCGAATCAACGTTGATGGCGTAAGTAGTACTGGCCGAGATGAAGCTAGAAGCCGTGGTAGGCTCCTTATGTGTCTCCATAGACTCATGGAAGACTTTGAGTCACCGCTTTTGGCGGTTCCTCGCCCTGGAATCAGTGTGTCTGGAGCCAGGGTTCAACGAGTGGAGAAGTAGACGAGACACTCAACCTTGAAGGTTCGTGTCGTGTTCCTCAGAGAAAGAAGGCACACTTGGGCGTCATATCTCGTAAGTACCCGAGAAGAACTTGAGTAATTTCCCATGCTGTGGAAGTTGTAAAGGTGCGAAAGATAATAAGTGTTTATGGTTGAGTAGTAGGTATCAAACCTGCCAGTCAAATACGATGGCTGTTGGGTTGATATGTCCGAGGAGATGGCAGTGGTGGTCAATCTAGGTTCATTAAAGGTCAGCTTTGTCTCCTTAAAATGTAATAAGTCAAAGTAAGTTTTACCTCGCGGAAGTCCACGATGTTCGAAACGTGTCTCGTCTTCTTCTGATGATAATGTTCTTTGAACGTAAATGGTTGGATCATTGAGCCAGCAGTGACTTGGCGCTGCTTCTTGAGATGGCGAGTCTGTTGTGATGAAAGAAAGGTTTCTGTAATTCAAAATGATTAGCTGTTGAATTTCGAAATCACAAGTCCTGCATGAAACTGACTTTGTGCGTGGTGGGTGCATCAATAGCATATCCGGGAATAGAACGCTCTGAGTCATCGTATGAGAGCAGGAGGTGTATCAAAGCACTGTGATTATGTGCTATCCTCTGAGGGAAGTAGCTGCGGCGATAGTGGGTGGAGTAGGATGAGGTTGCAGGCATCTGCACCAGTCTTGAGTCATGGTGTATTGGGATGTGGGTAATGAGTAAAGCTGCTCAGGGTAGGTCTGCCATAGCCTGATTGGCCAAGAAGCACTGATGCGGATGGCTTTAGTGGCTCAGAAATCATGGATCAATAGCTGGATTTTCTGCGGGTTCGCGGCCTGTGATGTTTTACACTCAAGATGGATATTGTGCTTGGCATTAAGCCTTGCCCCAAGGTGGGTATATGCGGGAGAATGAATATGTGGCTACTTCCATCATCCTTGATGTGTAGATAGCATAGAGGCCGGCCGTGATCTTGATCCAGGCCAGTGGCTTTCTGCCTACTTACAAGTTAGTAATGGATCCATGTGGAGAAGCTCTTGCGTGACTAGACTAACCTTGTGAGAACACTGGTGGTGGTACGCATTGAAGCTACCAGGGTGCATGTAGTTTCTTGTGAACTCTTGATGGGTCTTGATGTGGTTAAGAGTGACGCTATGCAAGGTGTTATGTGTAACTGTGACCTGTGTTAGCTCCAGAGTCTAGCGCGCCTAGTCGTGTTGATAAAAGACTTTGAGTACTAACATTTGATAGTAGGGCTTGCATATACTCTCTTCCGGTTGCTTCGCCGTCTGTGAGGCGCGTAGTACAGAGCTGGCACGTAGCACGAGGCGGAGGTTTGGGTACGGCAGTGGCTTTGCTGGGCCGACTGACGTGTCCAGGGGTCAAAGTGAGGAGTGCAGTAGAGCCAGGGTCTTTTCAAAAAGGATGTGGGCTGAATGGAGGGCATTTAGATCGTTACACAAGATTGAAAATCTGTGGTATTTGATCGCTTGACTTTCTGACGCGCGAGGGGATGAAGGAGGAGAGGGAGGGGAGGGAAGAGGATGGGGATAGGTTTGCCGCCAGATCTCGCGCATCTGATTTCCGGATGATCAGAGAGATAGATTACCATGTAAAAGGATGATAGAGTGTGAATAGACCAGTGCCTGTTTTTTCAGAGAGGTTTGTGATGGGGAAAAAAAGGGAAGTGTGCGGTATCGTCACAGAGCAAGCGTAACTCCGCAGTTACCAACGCGATTTTGAAGTTATGAAAAATATGACAACGGTAATGAAGAAAGAAGGAAGGTTTGCATATGCTGTCAAGTTTTCGTAGCAATTAGAGAAGGTTGAAAACTGACTTCGTGGTTTGGGGGAGATGATGAGGAAAGGTGAACGGGTAGGCACAGGGAGCTTGGGGAATTACGGAACCACAAACCAAAAAACAGGGGAGGTGGAGGCTTTGGGCCAACCAGAACGGGCCCTAATCTTCCGGGATCCCCCCGTCAGATTGATCTGACCAAGTAAGACACCCAGTTCCAAGTTTTGAGAACTTAGGGATTTAACGACTCATCGTGTTTGTATTCCTTTGAAATCAACAATCCCATCAACCGAACAGTAATCACAACTATGCCTCGTATAAAAGCCCCTTCCAACCTTCCAGAGCTCGTCAAATCGACCTTCGCCAAAGCTCGATCTGAGAGTGATTTGCACTATTTCCCGACCCAAGTCACTATCCTCAGCGTTGATTCCATCCCAGTATGTGCTTTCTCAGTCTTTATCGTCCAACTAGCGAGAGCCCTATCAGCCCAGTGAATCAATGCTAACATACAACTCAGTTCCAACTGCGCTTCTCTCCGTCTCTGGCCAACAAACCCAAACCGCCGCCTAAGGATCTCAGCAAGCCTCAGAAGCCCTTCGACCCTTTTGAGAACCCCCTGCCTGCTCTCAAGGTCACAGACCTTGTTCCATTTCACTATCTCGTGCTGAACAAGTTCGCTGTTGTTCCTGAGCACTTCATTCTTGCTACAACCGAGTTCAAGCCTCAAACTCACGTTCTCGAGGAATCTGATCTGGAAGCAACTTTGGCATGCATTGAGGCATATGAAGCTGCCAGAAGAACTGACACAGAGCAAGGCCATCGTGATGGCACACTAGGCGGTGGAGATGGCCTCTTTGCCTTCTTCAACTGTGGTGATCACTCTGGCGCCAGTCAGCCTCATCGACACATCCAACTCCTTCCCATTGCAAGAATGAAGGATGGTTTGGAAGCTGACACCCCCTGGACCGTTCTCGCTGACCAGCTGAAAACGAAGATTGCCCCCTTCGCTACCTTCGCTGAGGATATCAAACTGGGCATGTCTGGAGCAGACTTACACTCCATTTATCTTCGACTTTACCGCAAGGCTTGTCGAGCTGTGGCGGTCCATACCAAAGATCCGATTCATACCGAAGAAGCACCTACCGACGGTCCAACAAGAATCAGTTACAATATGGCCATGACCAAAGACACACTTGTTGTTTGTCCTCGTCTGGCTGAGGGAGTGAAGCTACAGGGCCAAGATGGTGATATCTTGGGCACGCTGGCCTTGAATGGCACACTTCTCGCTGGTACAGCGTTGGTCAAGAACGAATTGGAGTGGGAGGCTCTTAAAAAGGATCCTGCAGCACTGCGTAACGTTTTGCGAGACATTGGAGTACCTACGGTCTTTGAGAATGGCGAGACACTTCATTTGTAACTAGAAGGACCATGTGCTTTGGCCTTAGCTAATACATGATTACTATCAGGACCTCCCTTTAAATTTTCACTTTCCTAGATGCGCTATTATCAATGGCAGGATTCGCAAGGCACACTTACTCAAAGACTGCGGTTCAACAGAACTTCGAAACTCGGAAGGTCGAGAGCAAGCGCCGAACTGTGATGATCTCTTGACAATGCTGATCCCAGCAAGGACCCCAACCATGACAGCAGGTATGCCGATGACAGCCATCAATGGCTCATTCCCCAAATCCGACGCCATTCGAAGTTGGTCATGGACACCCATGATCCTAGTATCGGAACGCCCTCCAGCGAGACGAGCAAGCTAGAGGATGGCGGCGCCCAATTCAATGGGTAGGCATCGAAGATATACGCGAAATATGGCGGCTCTGGTGGCTTCATCACGGGGACCAACTTATACGACTTGATCAAAGCGGCCAGGTCGAGAATGGCAACATAAAAAACGAACTTTCTGTGCTGTGGTACAGAGTCAACTTATATTCCTCCCATACTTCGAGCTACCACTAAGAGCACCTTTCTTTACTGACACCCAAACAAAATATTTAGAATAAGAATGCTGTCCCAAGTCATCGAAATTTGGCAAGTATAAACGTTTCCAGTTAGTAATGATCGTCTTCCAACCTGGTAAAGCAGGTAAAGCGTCTCCTTTCCATAAGTAATCGAGATGAAGTATTTGTAGCCAGCATTGCTGAATCTTGTTCGCTTTGGAAGTTGAAATAGAGTAATTATTGGATTTATCTTCATTGTGTTTATGGTCAGCTAACTTATAGGACCTCCTGTTTCCCTAACCATACGCCAATCCCAAAAGACATTGGACTACTCAGCCCGGGCAGCTTGCTTCTTGGTTCGAGCAACATCCCCCCATTTCCTGCCGTTGAACTTGGCCGAGATGGCCTGAGCCGAGAACCCATGGGAAGCCCCAAGCTCCTGCATCACCACTGCGACCCTGCTGTAGAAACCAGTAGCGTCAGGATGGATCTTGAACTGGTCCTCGACAATCTCAACAGCCTGGTACATGATGGCGACCTATTGAGCCACTGTTAGCATAGTGCCTTGATCTGAGTAGCGTCGTAACTTACGTCCTTGGTCTTCCACTTGGGTCGACGAGGTCGTGCCGACTTAGGCTTGCTAGTGCGGCTCCAGTAGCGCATGGTACTGTCAGCGACAGTGAGAGCACCAATGGCGCGGATCTCTTCGTACGACACCTCGTACTTGCGCAGGTACATGACCAAGCTACGTTGCTGGACCAGGTCCTTGGGCTTGTTGAGGATTTCCTCGGGGATGGGATGAGCCGGGATGTTAGGGTAGTTCTCAAGGAGCTTGAAAATCAAGGGAAGCCGGGCGCTCATCTCCTCGACTCTGCTAGGACTGATGTAGGGGAGGTCATTATCAACGCTCTCAGGAGACATCTGAGTCTGGGGAGAAGCCACGCTTGGGGTGGGAGACATCTGGCCATGAGATAAGGTGGCGCTTGTAGTGCGAGACATCGGGGCATGTGGGTAGGAGACGTGGGTAGTGTGATAGTTCATATCACTCTGGATGAGATTGTAGGTACTACCGTTGTAAACCAAGCCTGAGACGGGCATTTGAACGTTGTTGGGGCCTCTGGGGACAGTGTTGAAGTCAAATCCGCCGGGGAGAGGGTTAAACCCGTTTCCTTCGGGGTGGACGGGGTATGAAGACATTGTGTAGGGGTCGGGACAGTAGATGTAAGGTGACTGTGGCTCGGCCTTGATGAACTGCGGTTCCATCTTTATTGGTACGTCTACTCCAAGTCAGCAATGAATCCTGAAGGCCTGTGAGATTGGGATAAGAAAAGCATACCTTGGTAGCTAAAGCTGGTACCGTGGCTTGAAGTGAAGCGTTGCGGCGAAGGTCTTGACTGAAGATCACTTGATGCCGTTGAGCTTGACTGAGGGATGTAATATGAGTAATCTCCAATGTTGGAAGGGTAAAATGAGAAATGTTGGTAAGGAAGGGAGTAAAAGGAAGAACATTGGAAGCAAGAACAGATTTTGGGGATATATCGAGGGGCAAACGGCCCCTCATCGATGAGCGGTGCTATATCCATTGTTCAATTAACGATGTGGGTTGACAATAGATGGACAATAGGAATAGTGGACAGGTGACCCAGGGTGGATGTTGAGATGTGAAGTGGGATGTTTGCAAAGGTCGAAAGGAGAAGCGGAGAACTTTATAGATTCAGGGTATTGGGAGTAACAATGATTCAGTACCCAAGATGATGTATGATTCTTAAAAGGTAACCATGCAGGTAATCTAGAATTGGGTCTATGGAAAGAAGAGGGAGCGCCAGGCTGTACGAGATAACAAAGTGGAGTTGGATCAAGTCTCAAGATGGCCAATGCAGCGCTTTTGATCAAGCTGGGACGCATTAAACGGGTTAGGGCAACGAACCGCAAGAGAGATCGTCAGTACGGTTTATTAAATCCGGCTGTGACAGTGCTGATACCAGGATATATGGTGAAGTCATTCAGGAATACACAAGATGGATATATGCATACGCTTAAGGCTAGAACCAAATTGACACTTTGTACATCCTTACAGGCTCATATTCAGGCTGCATAGTAACCAGCTGCATACCTGCAGGCTGCCTGTATAGCAGGTTTTGCGGTAGAAAATCAAAGAAGTCGGCTGCTTGCGATGTCGGCCTGCAGCATACACTCACCCATCCAGACCACTGGAAAAGCGCCCCACGAGAAAAGAACGCACAAAACTGTGAAGCATTTGTCATTGTCTTGCTTCATAATAACAATTATCAACTGATTCCTGCGTTAGTAGTCGCCCCTTGTTTCACGTCGAGCCCTGAAGCAAACAAACATAGTCTCGCCACATACAAACCCGTCCCGCTCCCGTCAAGTCATCTCCTTTCTCCTTCGAACCCACAGCTTGAATATACCTCAGAGCGTTTGATATATACATCTACCGTTATTGGTCGAAAGAGACAAGGCCGCTTTTCCACGTCAGGAAAGGTCTGCATACCAGATATCCAGATCTGAGCGGTTTCACGGCATTTGCCATGCCTCCGCGTGGACACCCGTGTCATGGCGTCCAGGATGGCGGTGTGTACCGGGGCCAGACACACAGACGTAGGCAACGGTCGTGGGGGAGGGTGTGAAGAGCGTGGCGCGGCGATATCCAACGGTATGTGCATATAGCTTCCAGCTGAGTGGCTCGAGCCATGTGACAAGATACACTTCATACCTACGCAAGGGTTAGCAGACTGACAGTCATCCTGGCCCGGGAACTGTCATCTTGAACTAAACATGCACACATCGAATTTAGGAAATCCTGCGGTCATACTCAGACGATCTTTGTACTAGTCAAACCGCCAGGCTCGGGGTGCGGACTCCTTACGGTGCGGTTCTAAGATACGACTGGCTTGATGCTCCTGCGCTCCCTGCACCGACAACTGTCTATTTTGACCTCACGATGTATACAGTGGCTTTAGGAAGGACCTCGACCATACTACACGGAGTGGGATTGGAGTATGATATCCTTATCCAAGATGCATGGCGACACGCAGGAAGATCCTCGTCCTGGGCCTAGGCGCCTGTCTCAGGCTCCAGACTTGAACAAACCGGATATTCTATCAATGTGGTGCATCAATCCAAGTTCTCTTGTGTACCCTTGGGCCTGGAACTGTCTGCCTTGAAGCTACAGACGCAGGATCGTCAATCCTCGTATGAATCACGACCATAATCTGCCTAGTCTCATCGCCATACTGGCCCCGGGAACTATCCCGTAGCAGGAAATGCAGACGTTGGGTTTAGGAAATAAGGCGATCACAAAACTCAACAGACTTCCTGGAGAAACGGGAGCTAAGGCTAGTCAGACGGCAACTCCAGACCAAGTCTGTCGAGCAAAGACCACAGTAATGTCGGCAGCGCCGGGAAGACTCGACGCCGAAGAGATTAGAGGCAACGGCTAACGGGTTACAGAGTATGTTTGTAGGAGATCAAGTTCCTCTTCAGGACACGAACGCCACCACTACGACAAAAGAAGCCACTCTGCTCCCGACTGAGCACATAGTACCTCGAAGATCCCTCCTCATTTGCTAGCTTTCGGCTATCTCAGATACCCACGCCGCACGAACCAGCATATACATACCTTACATGACGCAGAGGCATACGACCTGTTACGTCTCCACACGATAGAGCTGTATGGAGGGCCTCTTCGTATGGTCTGCGTGTGGCACTCTGCCATGGACACCCATTGCACTTTGACGCTGCTTCTTCTGAAAGCAGTAAAGCTACATTGGTGAAAATTCTGCCGTTCTCTGTCGGGGAATCAATGTACCAGAAGCGACTACTGCAAGGAGCCTGTCACTCTCGTTTCTTTTTACTGACGGGGAACTTTCGGTACCGACAAGAACGAGCCGAGTTTTCGAGAGGGCCTTGTCGCAATTACACGAGACAAAGACACAAAATCACTTGATCCAGCCGAGCTGCGAAATGCGAGCATTATTCCGCAATGCATCAGATACCTGTTGTGCATCCTCCGAAGCGGCAAGACTTATACACTTTGCTGTGTTCGGACATCTCTCGGGCCAGGGGCCGAGACAACGACAACGACCGTTGCGAGAAAACTACCTGCGACACGTTTTTCTGACCAGAGAAAACAAGGCTTGCAGGGATTCTTGGGTGATTGTGGCTAGCTGGGCTGTCCAATGGAGGTAACTAGTCTCTCATTCAGCCGTCTTGCGTGCATATAATAATCGGAACCGACCCCCCGGTTCATGGAAGCAAATCGATCGTTTGGATCTTGATTGTATCTGGATTCTCCCGAGAACAGGTCATATTCGTTGGGTATTATGCATAAGAAGTTGGGGGAGGTCATGTTCAAGACCCAATTGACGGCTTCTGCAAGCTGATTCCCCCGTCAGATGAATCTAGTGCTGATCTTGATCGATCATCGTGTTCCATTGCATCAGACCCAGTGAAGATCAGCCTCACCTTGGGTGGGGTATTTCCCTATTGTGCTTTTTTTCTTCTTCTTACTAGGACGAATCGGCGTTGACGATGGCTTCAGTTCCGTCTCTCCTCTCCAGTTGTCAGCAAACGTGCTCTCTCATCTGCATCATAGCTGCGACAACCACCACCGATGCCCCTGAATCACACCAGCATGAACTTGCCTTCCCCCCTCAATTTACTCTATGTAGTTCGTCAACGGCAATTGGACTAAGGCGTGTTTGTTCGTCATGAGCAAACCTACAGACCATCCTAAAATGGTGTTAGCTACATGAAGTGGCTTTGATCAGCCTGCAACTGGGGTTCAACTGAGTGGCGTTTTTTCTTGTTTTTCTCCCTTGCGCGTTTTTGACACCCCGCCAGAGGAGGAGAAGAAGATACTTAGAACAGAGGGATGGGCCGTACCGCTCACACCGTCTCTAAATAGTTTTTGTCTTCAGCCTTTTATGCCTAGGTGCTTTAGTGAAAAATTTGAAGTGACAGGTTCCGTACAGTATGAGGCCGCTTAGCCATTCGAGAAGCAAACTTGCAAACGCGCAGCAGGCTTCTGTAAGTCTTCGCCGTTGGCGTTCCAGTGCATGAGCGTGACATTCTCCCATGTGTGAATGTCTCTGTCAATATTTCTTGTAAGCATGGCTGGTGAGAGCATGAAGTTGCTGGTGGTGTATTCAGCCGAGAGCCTGGTGTGGTGGTGCAGGGTAGGGACCTAGCATGATCTCTTGCACAACAATGGATAACTGAGTAGGTACTTTGGATGTCACTTCGAATCATTACAGATCACCGGAGTGTCTACCTATCGTTGGAAGCCCTGGTAATTCACACAAAGGACATTGCTAAGAACTTGAGGTTGACCTATATAGACAAAGGAGTTGGGTGAAATTGCTCTCTTGATCACTCAATCTGACACTCCGCTCACGGACCTTGGAAGCGGCTTGACAGCTCCTCAAAGCCGCACCATATTAGACACAAATCAGGAAGATGAATTGGATCAACTTTTGATGTATTTAAGGTACTGATCCATCTCGAAACCCAGTACAACGCGCGTGACCATTATCGTTCAGTGCAGCCCATAAAACTCCGCTCATGTCCTTTCTTTCTAAAACAGGAACCCAGTTCCAAAACCCAGTAATGAACCTATGCACACAATGAACCTATAGCAATGAAACCCCATCCTTCTATAGCCATCAATCTCACTCAATCTTCCCATTCTTCATCTAGTTGGTCAATCAGTCTGTTCTCGGCATCTCGATCCTGCTCTCTCCGGCTAGGACTCGAGTGCACTCGCTGGTAGCCACCACCTCGAACGGCCATGCGTCGCAGACAAGCCGTGAAGCAGCAAAAACAAAGTTCCTATAAAGCACAAAAGAGAAAATCCCACCTGTCAGCCTCAAGTTTATAAACAAAAGAGGCAAAGAAACAAAAATAAATAAATAGAAAGAACTCAGGGAGAGTATCGCTCGGGCTTGGAGCCGGGGAGGGTAGGACGCACGGTGATGAAGCTCCAGATTCCAGCCCATAGACTGTAGTTGGGGAGCTGGCGCCAGCCCCGCGCGTGGGTCACCGTTCGGTTGTAGAAGATGCCGCCGAGGAAGTAGACGAGTACGGCGATTATCACGATCAGCCCGAAGATGCTGCCTGGGCCTACGCTGCCGGGCTTATGTGGCTCGGCGTGGGCGCATGCGTGCGAGGATCGGACTTCGAAGAAGTAGGCGCATTCGTCGGGGTCGGCGCCAACAAAGGAGACGCTGGCAGAGGTGGTGGTTGGATCTCTGTCGCAATGGAACGAAATGGTCGTTGACTTGCGTCTTCGCTTGTCCTTGGGCTTCGGATCTTCCGCGACAGGTTCCTCAGGCTCAGGGACGGGTGTGTAAGCCGTTGGGTCGTTCTCATCCTCAAGATACGAATCCTTCTGTGCAGTTGCTGTTCGTTGGTAGATAGGTTCCGTCTTGTTGACGTCGGCGCCACAAGGAGATCCGCCCTCGTATTGAAGAACAAGCTTGCGACCACGGCTCTGTAAGTCCATTGACTGGAAACTGCTCTGTATTAGCGGGCGCATTCCTTCTGGCGCGATACACCGTGCATTGTTCAAACCAACCCTATCGAAAAGACCTCGCCGCCCTTCTGGTAATATGCGCTCACGTTCTGCCACAAAGGCGGCTCGACACCAATGATGTTTGTAACAGGCTCTACGACAGCACCACACAAGTTTAATGTGAAGTTGTAGCCATAGTCGTAGCCCTTTGAGAAGTAGTCCTTTGTTACGGCGTACTTCTTTGTGTTCTCATTGGGCACGACAGCCATGTCTGGTCGCAGGTCGAAGAAACCGCCCATGCCGGTATGTGATGTCGCCGTACATTGTGGGACTTGGATCGTTGTTGTTGGCTGCTCTGCGACTTGAGCGTTCACGGCACCGATTATGGATAAAGCGTATGGTAATGCTTGGAAGCGCATGATGATGGATTCGATCGTGTATCGTCGTTGATCGTGGGAGGCAGATTGAAGCAGAAAAGGAGGTCGAATAGAATGGAATGGACGTCGTGCCTTAGTAGACAGATCTACTGCCTGGCTGAATGTTGGCTTGTATGATGGTATGCGATAAGACCTGTCATCAAAAGAATGTCACCAAAAAGGGGATAATGAAGGGACAGTGAGTTGGACGGGTCACCAGAGAAGCAGAAGAGAACAAGAAACAGCACAAACGAAGAGATTCAACTTGAGCGATATTGGCGATGGGTATGGAGAAGCTGGTCTCTCCCTGATTACGCGTTGACGTCTCCAGTCTTGTTGCATCCCCAAAACCTCAAACTGTCTTTTCCACAAATAGTAAAACTCGCCCTTGCCTTACTGCCGCCTTAGCCTGGATCCCTGAGCTGGGACGGATAAGCTGCCGGAGAATTACATGTCGACCTAAGGGGCTTGATCTGTGGCGAGCTGTTGTGGCTACTGGCTAGTGATTGGCTCCTTTGTTAGATGACATTCTTGAGCCATATTACGGGCCAAGTATTTGTCCGGAGGTCGTCTACATCATAGATCGATCGGAGAGTCAATGACCGATGTCCGAGTGTTTGAGGAGCTGTCCAAGCTCTGATTTGCCAATTCATCTGAGACATGCCTTTCCGAATACGTGAATACGACAGGGGTTCCGAAAAAGAATACCCCGGCTCCTATCTACCGGCAGCTACGCGTAGATTAACTGAGGTTGTGCAATTTCGTCACGACTTTTGTTCTTTGCGTATTCTGTTTAATCTTGTGAAGAACTGACGTTGTCTCTCTTTACAAGCCACTTGTTTGCGCAAACGTCTTCAGGTAAAGGAACTTGAAAGTTTATAAGAGGAAGGGTTGACCTCCTTATCCTGGGTTCCTCAAACCACAACCATGGTTGTCAAGAATAAACAGCCTCCTTCTGAGGAGCAGCACGGCTACGAGTTCTTTGGCCCGTAAGTTATCTCCTGACTCTTTACTCAAGTCTTTGACTAACAATTCATAGTCCGGGCGCCTTCGTTATCTCGTTCATTCTTCCTGTCCTCGTATACGTCTTCGACTTTGTCTGCAACGACATCTCGGGATGCCCCGCGCCGTCGCTTCTTCACCCAAAGACCCTGTCGCTCGAGAACTTGAAACAAGAGGTTGGCTGGCCTAGCAATGGAGTCGCTGGCTTGGTTAGTTGGCAGGGAACTGCTGCTGTTGTGGGATACAATGTGCTGTCCCTGATCCTCTACCGCATCTTGCCTGCGATTGAGGTTGAGGGTACTGAGCTGCGCTCCGGAGGGAAACTCAACTACCGATTCAACAGTTGGTCAACCGTGAAAGTTGCCCGAGAAGACACCGCTAACATGCATTAGCCTTGTACTCTAGCACCTTTACTCTTGCTATCCTTGCCGCTGGAACTGCTGCCCAGGGCGCCGAATTC
Source organism: Fusarium austroafricanum (assembly GCA_012932025.1). Lineage (NCBI taxonomy): Eukaryota > Fungi > Ascomycota > Sordariomycetes > Hypocreales > Nectriaceae > Fusarium > Fusarium austroafricanum. The sequence goes on along the minus strand of JAADJG010000060.1, from coordinate 73,186 downwards.
CCCGTCTGGACCTTCATGTCCGAGAACTTCATCCAGATCCTATCCGCCAACATTATCTACTCCTACCTTGTCTCCACCTTCGTCTACGTCCGAAGCTTCAGCGTCAAACCTGGCAACAAGGAGAACCGTGAGCTCGCTGCCGGAGGCCACTCAGGAAACATGCTGTACGATTGGTTCATCGGCCGTGAACTTAACCCCCGTATTTCGATCCCTCTCATCGGTGAGGTTGACATCAAGGAGTTCTTGGAACTTCGACCTGGAATGATGGGCTGGATCATCATGAACTGCTCTTGGTGCGCTCAGCAGTACCGCAACTATGGCTTCGTGACCGATAGCTCTATCCTGATCACCGCTGTTCAGGCTCTTTATGTCTTCGACTCTTGGTGGAACGAACCTGCTATCCTGACCACCATGGATATCACCACCGACGGATTCGGCATGATGTTGGCTTTCGGCGATATTGTCTGGGTGCCCTACGTCTACTCGCTGCAGACGCGCTATCTCTCTGTCCACCCCATCTCCCTCGGACCCCTGGGACTGGCCTTGATGCTGGCTCTCATCGGTCTTGGCTTTTTCATATTCCGCTCAGCCAACAACGAAAAGAACCGCTTCCGCACCAACCCCAACGACCCCAGAATCTCTCACCTCAAGTACATCCAGACCAAGAAGGGCAGCAAGCTTCTTACAACTGGCTGGTGGGGCATTGCTCGTCACATCAACTACCTCGGCGACTGGATCCAGTCATGGCCCTACTGTCTTCCCACCGGGATTGCAGGCTACCAGATCCTCAGCGCTGGAGCCAACGCCGAGGGTGCGTGGGTGATGCGAGACGGTCGAGAAGTTGTCCAGGGCGAGGCTAAGGGATGGGGCATGCTCATCACCTACTTTTACATCCTGTACTTTGCGATTCTTCTTGTTCATCGTGAACGCCGCGACGATGATAAGTGCCACCGCAAGTACGGTAAGGACTGGGAGGAGTACCGCAAGATTGTTCGATGGCGAATCATCCCTGGTATCTACTAGTTTATGAGATGGGGTCTACTTTAAACTGGAGGCCGCGGAGAAAAAGACCCACGATGCTTCGAGGCGTTGACGGCATGACGGCCCGGAGAGAAAAAGTGTATACTATGGAGTCGATGATGGCATTGATTCAAGGACGGGGATTATGAGCATCCAAGGAAGGGTAAAATCGCAAACATAGACAGCTTACTTACCTGCCTATATGGGTATTAAGCTACCGCATATTGAAGTAATAATTATTTGACCGTTTAATAGAGGTGCATCTGCAGGCATCTGCATACAACCCAAGATATTGTTCCGGTGAATATCACTTACAACGTAGCATTATACCAGCATCTGTCCCCGAAGCTAGGCTTCCATGGAATAGCACCAGTTCAAGACTGTTGCATGCAAAGCAAGATTAAACACTCATTCTTTGACCATTGCCAAGATGTTTACAACTGGGGTTAATGGTGACGGGCTCTAGGGCCGACGTTCCACGGTGGTTCTTCGGACGCAGTCGATCGCTGGGGTTCTTTGATGCGGGGAAGAAGGCGACAAGGGCATTATCGTGGGGAATGGGGAGATGTTGGTGATGAAAGTTGGTGTTTTGTCGGCAATTGAAGGATGAATTGATGTGTGCTAATTTCTTGCTAGTGGCAGGATTTATGCGTGCCGTGTCAATTAGGCGGTTTACACTTTTCCTAAAGGATAATAAATTAGACCAAGATTGGGGATTCGTGGACTGTGGCTCGGTCTCACCTGGAAATTTAGCTATGTCGATCATAGTTTGCTGATGACCTTGAGGGATGTAGTGTAACGTTGGTCTTGGGAATTGGGTCTAGTGTACGAAGATTGTCAGTTTGTTTAGGGCATTTATCTGATCAGATCAACGCTCTCATGGTCTAATAGACCACGGACTTGTCACTACTAATCCACGTACTGTAGTTTCGGGTAAACAAGCACAATACAAGTAAGACTCGGGGTTCAGCCGAAGACGATGTGACGTCAAGTTGCTCAGTAAAAATACAACGTCTTGCCTTGCACATGTAGGTTGATGCTTGCTGCTGATGGTCAGACGAGTTGCAATTGCAGCTGCGTTGGCGGGCCTGCATGGGCTCTAGGCTCTCGCTCATGATCCTTTGGCATCGGCCCTTTTACCCCACGACCCAAGGGCCTGTCAATGCCGCGTTCACGACTCACCAGCAATTGTCCAATCCCAGCCTTGATCGGCCCTCCAGGAGCGCCTTTGTCAACGCTGTGGGGTACGGAATACAGATGAGCACTTGTTTTTGATGACGATGAACGGGCTTTGGCTGTCATGTCTAATCTTCGGGACAGGCGGGTGTTGTTTTCCCATGGAGGGAAAGGATGTGCAGTTTAGGTAGTAGAGTGGTCTGAGAGTCTGAGACGGGGCCACTAGGCTAAGGTTAAGGTAAGTCAAAGTCAACATGCACTGACTGACTGAACTAACTTTAGAGTAGACACAGCATCTGTTGTGCGTGTCTTTTAATTTCTCTATTTTTGTATATAAACTCCAACACCTCCTTTTCTCTATATCTCATATTCCTCTTACCTCTCGCCGGTCTTGTCTTGCAAGTTGTGGCTTGCATCTTGTGTCGTCCCTCACATCAACGCCCTGACGTTTGGGTCCTTCACAATCCAATATATTGGACTAGTCCTTGAACGAGCAGTAAGCCTATTTATTCTCCCTCCAATGCTAAACTGCTGACGCTAACCGCTAACCGTCTATAAGTCAACGCCTAATACATATATATTATAGCACAATATATACGGGATGAAGACGAATTGGCTCGCTGCAGCCCTTTACCTGGGAGCTGCTGGCAGTGATGGTGCACTTGCTTCAGCAGTCCCAGACACTTTGGCTGGCATCAAGGTCAGTTCTAACAAGTTCTCGTCTCATCTCAACGTCGCTCCCGTCGCCCTCTGCATTACTCGCCCAGACGCAGGAACCAGGCACGCACCAAGACACGGGACATTCTCTCCCTTCGTGTTGTCTCTCTTTCCCGTCTTCTCTCCACAATTAACTATCCACAATCATCAACATAACATGCTCCCTGTCTCCATTAACTTGGACACAAAAGCCCGAGACAGTATCTCATTTCTGTTCTCTTTCATCATTCTTTTTGGCTTCGTCAAGTTTACTACTCTTTATTGTTATATCTACATCTTCCTCTATTTCCATATCTGAGTCACCGGTATTTGCGCCGTTGACTACGTCTTCTGTCTTTACATTCTTTTCTATCCAATTGCTCCTGGGCCGAGAGGCCCTTCGTTGTCGAGCATGCACCTCCCACTTATCTCATCGCTTGTTGCGACAGTTGCTGCTGTGGTTGTTGTTGACCGGAATACTGACACTCAGAAGCTTTCCACGAGGGATACACTCGCTCACTCTCCGCCTCACTATCCTTCGCCATGGATGAACCCTAAAGCAGTCGGCTGGGAGGAAGCTTATGCTAAAGCAAAGGAATTTGTGTCCCAGCTCACTCTAATGGAAAAAGTCAACTTGACCACTGGTGTTGGGTAAGTAACTCTGCGAGAGCAGCGCATCTTATCTTCGCCTGCTTAGCTAACGAACTCTACAGATGGATGAACGATCGCTGCGTAGGAAACACGGGAGGTATTCCTCGTCTTGGTATGCGAGGTCTCTGCCTCCAGGATGGACCCCTTGGTATTCGTTTTTCCGACTACAACAGCGCTTTCCCTACCGCTATTACAGCTGGTGCCACCTGGAGCAAGGCTCTCTGGTACGAGAGAGGTAATTTGATGGGCACCGAGTTCAAAGGAAAGGGTATCGATATCGCCCTTGGTCCCGCTACTGGTCCTCTGGGCCGCGTTGTAGCTGGTGGACGAAACTGGGAGGGCTTTACCGTCGACCCTTACATGGCTGGTCATGCCATGGCAGAGGCCGTCAAGGGTATCCAAGATGCAGGAGTCGTTGCTTGTGCGAAGCATTACATCGGAAACGAGCAAGGTGAGTCACTTGTGCATGCTAGGACCAGGAAGGAACTGACATCTTTGTAGAGCATTTCCGACAGAGAGGCGATGCCCAGTCTAAAAAGGCTAACATTTCCGAGTCTCTTTCTTCCAACATGGACGACAAGACTCTGCACGAGGTCTACGCTTGGCCTTTTGCTGACGCCGTTCGCGCCGGCGTGGGCTCCGTCATGTGCTCTTACAACCAGGTAAACAACTCGTACGGTTGCCAGAACTCCAAGATTCTCAACGGAGTCCTCAAGGACGAGATGGGCTTCCAAGGTTTCGTCATGTCTGATTGGCAAGCTCAGCACACCGGTGCCTCTTCTGCTGTCGCCGGTCTTGACATGACCATGCCCGGAGACACCGAGTTCGACACGGGATTCAGTTTCTGGGGTGGAAACCTGACCCTTGCTGTTATCAATGGAACTGTTCCTGCCTGGCGTGTTGATGACATGGCCCTTCGAATCATGTCAGCCTTCTTCAAGGTCGGCAGGACCGTTGAGGATATCCCCGACATCAACTTCTCCTCCTGGACTCGCGATACCATTGGTTTCGCCCAGTCCTTCTCCAAGGAGAACCGCGAGCAAGTCAACTGGGGAATTGATGTTCAGGGCGATCACAAGAAACACATTCGTGAGTCAGCAGCCAAGGGAACTGTCATCCTCAAGAACAACGGCGCCCTTCCCCTCAAGAAGCCCAAGTTCCTGGCAGTTATTGGTGAGGACGCCGGATCAAACCCTGCCGGACCCAACGGCTGTGGTGACCGCGGCTGTGATAACGGCACTCTTGCTATGGCTTGGGGCTCAGGAACCTCCTCGTTCCCCTACCTGATTACTCCCGACCAAGGTATTCAGAACCAGGCTCTCCTTGACGGCACTCGATATGAGAGCATCTTAAATAACAACCAGTGGACCCAGACACAAGCACTTGTCAGCCAACCCAATGTTACAGCTATTGTCTTCGCGAATGCCGATTCTGGTGAAGGATACATCGAAGTTGACGGCAACTTCGGTGACCGCAAGAACCTCACTCTATGGAAGGATGGAGACGCACTCATCAAGAACGTCTCATCCATCTGCCCTAACACCATTGTTGTTCTCCATACCGTTGGTGCAGTCCTCTTGTCTGATTACGAGAAGAACCCCAATATTACCGCTATTGTGTGGGCTGGTGTCCCTGGTCAAGAGTCTGGCAATGCTATCGCTGATATCCTCTACGGCAAGACAAGCCCCGGACGCTCTCCCTTCACCTGGGGCCGCACTCGCAAGAGCTATGGTACTGAGGTGCTTTACGAGGCAAACAATGGCCGTGGTGCTCCTCAGGATGACTTCACTGAGGGTGCATTTATCGACTACCGCCACTTCGATAAGCAATCCCCCAGCACTAACAGAAAGAGCGCTCCTAATGACACCGCTTCTCCTCTCTACGAATTCGGCTTCGGTCTGTCCTGGACTACCTTCAAGTACTCTGACCTCAACATTCAGAAGAACGTCAACAGCACCTACACGGCCACCGTCGGAGAGACTATCCCCGCCCCGACCTTCGGCAACTACAGCACCAACCTTGACGACTACACGTTCCCTAAGAATGTCCGATACCTCTTTAAGTTCATCTACCCGTTCCTTAACACTTCTTCATCGGCACGAGAGGCAAACGGCGATACTGCCGGTCACTTCGGCGACACGGCTGACAAGTTCTTGCCCCCGAACGCACTTAACGGCTCCGCCCAGCCCCGTCTGGCTGCTTCTGGCGCCCCTGGTGGTAACCCACAGCTCTGGGACATTATGTACACGGTCACTGCTACGATTACCAACACCGGAAACGTCACCTCCGACGAGGTTCCTCAGCTGTACGTTGGACTTGGTGGTGAGAACGAGCCCATTCGTGTCCTTCGCGGTTTCGACCGCCTTGAGAACATCGCCCCCGGCCAGAGCGTTATGTTCAACGCTCAGCTGACCCGTCGTGATCTGAGCAACTGGGATACAAACGCACAGAACTGGGTCATCACTGACCACCCCAAGACGGTGTGGGTAGGAAGCAGTTCTCGTAACTTGCCACTCACCGCCAAGTTGGAGTAGCAAGTTGGACTCGAGTAGGATAGTTTTAGCCGCGCGCCAGTAACGTCTATGGCCGGCGTAATAGAATCTATGCATGATTAAACGTCTCTGAGATCACTTGCGACGGTAGACGCTCAGGGAAACAGGTTTGCTTGTAAGCCACGATCAACAGCACGACCTCCGAGCCTCCGAATATCCACGAGCAGGACCAACGTTGCCTCGATACAGTAAGCTAGAAGGATTACAACAACTAGAAGAACAGACAGAACAATTCCTAGAAAGCGACGCTAATCTGATGATCAGTATCTGATATCTCGGCGAGATCGATCAAAGTCTTGTCTGTGATGGCGCACGCGCCCAAAGTCCCAATTCGTGATTCCTGACGCTGGCGATATCCTTTCGCCCAATGAAGTTTGGGGTAGGCTGCAAGCATGCGAGCGACTCCTCTGGCATTGTCGGTCGCCCGCGTGACAGGCAACGAGTTGGAAGGGATGTCCAAGAAGGGCTTACGCCGTTGCTCGGAAGGAGTTCTACCTCGCTTGCTCACAGGTTGAAGAATCTGAAGGGCCAAAGTTGGCGGATGGAGGCAGCAAGAACAGCACCACCACCACCGGGCGCAGGATCCTTTGTACGCTCGGCGACCACTCGCCAAGCCGAGCTGCATTCCTTGAGGGCATGGGAGGCTCGCTAGACCTGCGTTTCTGACCAGCCAGCTGCATATTCCTTCTTCCTTTTCTTTCCTTACCTCCGATACTTTATTGACAGCTCACTGCCATGTCACAAATTGCTAGTTATGCCGATATTCTGGAGGAATTTGCATATGACCCTGGCCCTGAGTTCTCCATCATCAACCAGTGCTCCGGGGAGATCCCATGTTTTTACTGCTTGTGTAATATACACCGCGATCTCGACCTTTCGTGCCGTGCCGCCGTGGGTTCGCTGAAAGGACTTATTGTTCGCCTTGACACAGCTCCATACGTGCAGTGATAAAGTACTGCTCATCTGGCAGAATATTTAGAAAATAAATGCGACGTCTTCCATCATCATTCGAAGTGATTTGGAAGCCAAATTCTGTGAGTGGTAGCCACACACCAACAAGGTAAACTTTCTCTCCCCATATTAATTCCAATTTGATCTTATCTGACTTGAATTCTAGCCTGATATCGATCTCATGCGGGAGAAGGCCGGCGTCGCGCCGGGTTACCAATGCTCTTCATGCTATGCATGTCCACATCCCGGTCCTGCCCTCCTCTTGAGCGCATCGACACCTGTATCGTCCGGAACTACTTCTGCCACCCTGAGAACGGTGACGAGGACGTTGTTTCTGCCATCAATTCCAGCAGCTCAATGGTCGGTCTCGATCTTGATATCTACAGTCATGGCTCCGGTATTCCCCAGCCCGCCTCTGCCCTCTCTTCCATCCTCCTCCATCCCACCTGTTCTCTGACATGGACCATGGAGTTACCTCAATCTGGATCATAGTATGACCCGAATCATTCTAGAGAATGATCAACCATAAAATCAGAGCGGCCCGAACCTACTTCCGGCCTCTCAATAATCTTGCATTCCCCATTTCAGAATGCAAGAGAGGACTGACACCCATAAAAGACATTGCATAATATTGCCGTCATTCTCTTTGATGTATGTCTGGCTTGGTGTTCGAGATTCGGCAGTCTCTGTTGATGCAAGCATCATGATCGCGAGATCCGTATTCCCGTCTTGCCAAGCTGGTTGAGAGCCCTTCACGACCCATTATCAAAAGTGGCCTCTTTTCCAATAAAGACGGTAATAAACTAAGAGAAAAACCATGGGCCCAGGTGCTGGGAATCAAGGATATTTAATATATTAGTCGAGGCCGAGACAGAAACCGAAACAACCGGCTGGAAAGCTGGAAAGAAACGAAGGACCAGAATCGACATGCCCTTGAAAGTAACACAGACGGCTGGTCGCGTTTCCCGAGCCGCCTGAACATGGCAACAATGGAAAAGGTCCCATGTGTCTCCTAACAGTATTTGATGGCAAAGAAGTTGGAAATGGTATTTCGCCTAGAATCAGGGGTAAAATACATCGTGGCAACGGCACTTCAAGGACATTCTCCACCACCTTGAGGCCCAGGACCAAGACAAACTTGACATCATTAAATTGAAGTGCCGAAAAGATTGTATGGATACCACACACATGGCCATGTTAACCAATCATGACTATACAGTCAGTCGTCAGATATAGCTCGCAGGTTTAACCGAAAAGGTACTCAAACACACCTTGCCTTTCGATTTAGGGGACACAGGCCTAACCGTCATGAAAAGAACTCGCTTCCGGACCTGATATGCAACAGATATTTGACCCGGGCCGTTGACCTTCCTATTGCATTCCTTGCATTTCGGCTGAATATCCTTGAACTGGGGCAACCCCATGAACATCATTTTTTCAGCAATCCGCATCTGAGCTGAATATTTCTCTTGTGGGATATTAAAAGAAGCGAACATCTTGGGCTTCGGAGAGTGCTGCTGGGTCGATTAGTGTTAGCTAGGTGGGTAATGGTGACATGTGGTTGCGTTTCACGCTTCTGAGGCATATGTACAGAAGAAGCGACAAGGGTGAATACATACCTTGCAAGTCTTAGTGTATAAGGTTCAGAATTATCTTGGCCGTAGTTGCTCTGCTTAGGTAGTTTGAGGGGATGTTTCGTAGATGAGTGAGGGCTGGAATGAGACATGCAATGTGCTAAGAAGGATTGAGTTCATATCGGACGAGCCATAAATGACCTTTTGATGTGAAACGCAGGTCACAAAGCCGTACGCTGACACCAATAACCCTCAGTATTCGGATCTGACACCATGGTTCTCTTCTCTTGGTAGCAACAGGAATTAGATACTTGGGTTTGAAAGTATATCTCTCAGAGATAGGTGAAAGTTCAAATTGACACGCATATCTCCAATCAAGATATGAACCAACTTTCTCGCGTTTTTCTTTCTGTTCCTTGAGCTGACGCACTCGGCGACAGGGCTGACCGCTTGAACGAAGGTCTGGTGAGTGCCGGGTTCGCGTGTTCCATTGTGGAACAGAACATGTCCGGGTCGAGAAGAAGGCGAAAAGCGTCAGTTGATGTCTAGGACTTTGGAAAGGAGAGGATTTCTTACCGATGGGAACACTTAAACGTCCTTGTACAACTCTGTTTGCTTTTTAGTATCCACATTATCCAAACCGATCAGCAAACACATCAACTACCGATGCGTTGAGATGGAAACAGCCATGAATCGGCCCGGTGAAGGCAGCCAAAATCCTGGCACCAAATCATGAAGAGAGGTGCGCCAGTCGATCGGACCACATGGATGCACAATCGGCTATGAGAAAGATTCCTTGGCCAGGCCATCTCTAAGATCGAATCCATAGGCTCAGCTGGACAGTCCATCGCCTCGGGAAGCCTGAACCAAGATCTCAATCTGGTAATTGTCGCGAAAGATGTAGGAATGACAATGTGCAAGGGTAAAGGTCATATTTAAAAGCTTCAGCACCCGCTCTCAATAGATGTCGCTGATAATAGATCTTAAGAGACAGATGACGGCGGGCCCGATTGTTGTCGATCACCAGTTGAGTCAATATCGAGTCGGTGCTAGCTCAGGTGAGAAGCATCTTTGTTATGTTTTATGCTGAGTTTGTGTATGACTGACGGGTAGTGAAAGCAGGGCTTGCAACTGAGGACATTGACGACTGTTTGGTGGCTCAAGGATCCGATGGCCTGCGACTGATGAGTACTTGTCCTTTCTTCCTTCGGCTAGCGACCAGGCTTGTACCTCTACTAGACCTAGGCGGACTAGTTATGGCTGCCCAGTTGGTCTGGTGATGGTGGTTCGCATTGGCAAGCCCAGCATGCGCGTGCTGTACTGCTGGCCTTGATCTCTATCACGATCTCTGGTTTTGCTCACGTTCCAGCCATCGGCATCGCTATGGTGTCTCATCAACCTCAGCGATATGAGGGATTATTGGAAGATGAAGCGAGTCTGTTGCAGTCACATTTATGCCGTGATGACTGCCATCGAGTCTTTGATGCTAGCACCTATGCCGGTGCCCCCCTCAGGTTAGTTTGCATCCTTGATGAATATTCGTTTTCTAATTAGTTTGAGAACAGACGAGACGAACCTATGATAGCACAAAAGAGTCATGTGAACCATCGTCCAGAGATCAAGGCAGCATCTGGCAACTTGCGCCCGTTCGAGTGTTTGCTTGCGAGGAGCAAAACGGCAGTTGCCTTGGGCACACCAAGTCGATGCAGCGTAACGTAACAAGCTTGCACAGTTGAAAAAGAAGTCATACGACATTCGGCAGTTCTTTTGTTGGGTATTTTGCACTTCTTGTGGAAGTTCGAATTTCAAAAGGTAGGGAGTTGCAGGAAGAAAGGGGCGGGTAGCTGCATGAGAGCAGATTCAGTGGGAGTGGGACTGGAGGCCTGAGAGGAGGAAGGAGACAACGTGAGGGGGCTTTCGGGCATTCTGGGGAAGTGGGTAGTGCATTTCGACTGCCGAAGGATTCCCCAGAATCTTGCTGGTTCCTCTTTCCTTAGCAAATATCAAAAGTCACGTCTTGAACTCTTGACTGAATTCGCCTTGTGAAATATTTCACTGCCTCACGTTGACTTTGCCTTTGCCTAGCAATTTCTTTGCATTCACTCGTTCCAAAAATCATGGGAGCGCCTCAAGCATATCGAGTATTGCATCAGAAAACACCGCCTTCGAGATCAATTTCCCCCTTTGTCTCACTAGTTCAGAACCTCATTTCGCAGCGTTCGTCAAAGATTAGTCCATGTGGTTTTGAATTATATCTCTGGACCTCCAATTCAAACATGAGGCTATCTAGAGAGTAACGAGCAAGTAAGCGTGTTACTTTGGATAAATCTCCGTCAGATATTGTGACATGTTGTGGTCTAGAGTACGAGGTCAATACCAGTCGTAGTAGCTAACATCTGTATTTCCAGTTCTTGTCGAAGGCAACCAGACGCCTACTCATGTTCGTCATCTACACAGCCTCTTGTTAGGCAAACAAGCAAATCGCACGCGACCTGGATCATTGCGCCCTGCATGCCGCAAACAAGCTTCAGCGTCACTAAGAACGCCAAATTGTTTCTCAAGATCAAACTCCTGACTCATGAAAAGCACTTTCGTCAAACAAAAACAGCAAATTGCGACCCAAACTACAGACACTAGGTATGCTGTACGATCGGTACACCCGCGCGCACACCACGACTGCGGCTCAACAACTGGCATCTGAGTCCAACAACCTTCCCCTGAAGGCTGCCTCCCAAGATCCATGACTGTTTGGGACGTGAGAAAGGCAATAGCTAAGAAGAAATTTAATGCTAATTCCATTTCTTTAGCTGATTGCGGTAACTGGGGCTGACCAGCAAGCGTCGATGAAGTAGCAAAAGCCCTTGCCCTAATTCGGCTTCGAAAAGCCCCGGGCTTGTGAGGCGATAGCCAGACCACATCCCCTGTCAAGTGGAAGAAATACAACGATGATTAACGAAGCTTCACTAAAAGCCGCATTGGGCACCTAAGAAATTTGCTCATATCTACGAAGTGATCTTTCACCTGAGCTCTACACTCTCTCTTTGCCTGGTTACTAGTGACTAATTTCATCCTGGATGCCACAAAGCACAGCAAGGAGCTCCATGCCGCTCCCAACTCCAATACTCCCCTTATTCTCGGCTAAAGGTAATACGGCAAGGCTCCCATACTCAGACACTTGTGGTTTTGTTTTCCCGGAGTATTACAAGTCTCTTCGCATTTTATCAACAAGCATGCATAGTGTCAATATGCTCAAGTGTAACTTGAGTTGTTGCGCTACACAGGGGTGACTGGAATAAATGCGAAGCGAATCGAGCTTTTTTTTCGGTTGACGGATGCCCATATTCCAGTATAAATACATTCTGAGATTCTGAGCTGCGAAGATATAAAGCGGCGGTATTCTTCCCTTCAGCTTCCACCTGTCCACCTGTGATTTGAAAAATACTCTTGAGCAAGTCTTAGAGTTGCTATCCTTGACTATATTTCAAAGTGTCGATGTGTTTCGAGAGGCCGCTCCTTGATTAAAAGACGATCTCTTCACACACATCCAGCCTTTCTAGTCTGGTCTGGAAAGACATCATCCCGACAGCAGTTTTTACCAAGTCTTTCATCATGGGTGGCCACCATATCAGAAGCAGCTCTATGTCTGGGATACCGAAGTGCCGCATGCCAAAATGCGACCATGCAGTTGCCAGTCTTCAAAACAGTGGCTTTAGCATTCATTGCCGCAAGCGTAAGTATAGCCTCAAAAGTTCATATCTAATCAACTGCTAATCATATTCAGATTGCTGTGCGGCAGGATCAAGTTGCACCGTCGGCACCAGCTCAGGACAGAGATTCTGCAATATGCGTAAGCTGTCCATAAGCTTCTTTTGCCGAATTGCTAACTTGTGCAGACTCGGTGTGTACCCAGCCTGGCTGCACCGCAAAGCTCTTCGATCACGAACCAGAGACGTTTAAGTACTCTGGGATCGGCAGCCTTGAATGGCTTTGCCCTGACCGTGAGTCTCAATGCCTAAGCTCAGTCGCAAGCTGAGCCCTAAGTTCGTTTTCTGACATTGCTTAGACTCGTGCAAAATGAAAGATTCAAAAGGCCAATGCTACAAGCCTCGTCGCGATTCCAATACGCAATACTGCGCAGAACACTCCAAGGCAATGAAATGTGACATCGAAGATTGCAATTCAGACCGAGACGGCTCTTCGAAGTGGTGTGAACAACATCATTGCCAGGAGCCCAAATGTCACCGTCACACATGTTCTGGTGGCCAGGATTCGCGAAAGTGCCGTCATCATCAGCCCTGTGCCTCTCCAGGATGCAGAAGTTGCGCTGCTTGCGGGGCTGACAAAGTTCCGACGGCCTTTTGCGCGGTTCATTCCAAATGCGAGTTTATAGGGCCCGACTTTAAAGGGCTCTGGGGGGGTTGTGATGCCATTGTTGAAGGAGGCTACAGGTTTTGTGTCCAGCATCAGTGCGAACAGATCAACTGCCTTGCCGCTCGAGACCTCCGTCTCAGCCCCAACACTCGGTGGTGCTGCAGACGTAAGAATCTTCCTCTGATATAGTTTCGAAGCTAACCGTCCTTTGCAGACAGATGCTCCGCTGGAAAATGCCCTGATTTTGCCGACCACGCCAACACTGGCTCCCAGAGATGCTCTCGACACACATGTCAACACCCAGGCTGCTTCGAACCTGTCAAGGGTGACGAGTCCAACTTTCGTTTTTGCCAGACTCATGCCTGTTCCAACCACATATGTTTACAAGAGGCCAAGCTTCCTGGTGGCTACTGTGTACAAGAAGCATGTACAAGAGATGGCTGTCTTAGAGCAAAAGACACCAGTGATCCATTCTTCCCATACCTCTGCGCAGGCCATATAAATGAGGAAGAAGGAGAACCAAGGTCATTTTATCTTTCTTCCTCTGCACCTCGGTCCACAATACGCCCAAGAAGTAGAACTGCTAGCTACAGCGATGGTAGAAGCAGGCCAAGGATACTGCCCTATCACGAACATATGTCCTATGTGCCAACCTACTTGGATCCGTATTCGACTGATGAGGATGAATATGTACATGAATATGTACATGAACCGATTTTTTACAACACAAGATATCGGGACCCGGTCCAGGATCGATTAAGACAGCGTCAATTTTATAGAATGGACAGGGAGAATGAAATATCTCGTTCAAGATATAGGTAACGAGGGATTCCTTGAAGGAGTACAGGCGTTGGTCATGATGTTAGGCCATGAGGCCTTCTTCGTCTCCGCTGGAAACGAAACCCACTGGCAAAGGACTCTTAATCAAGACATTTGTTACGTGGGGTGAGTTTGACAGTACCTTATGCCCGTTCTCTATACTTACTTCGTTCAGGATTATTCTTCACGAAGACTGAGTCATCATGGTTTCGTCTCTCGCAGAGCCTTGTTTCAATAGGAGGTCCATTCACACAGAAGATCACAGAAGATACACGTTATTCTCTTTATATATCAAAATTCTTTGTTTGGGTGAGGGGGAGAAATTGTCGCTTAAGGATATTGATATAGTTGGACAACACCTTGGGTGGGTAGCACACGGCAGTGGGCTATGTTGTACAACAGAAGCTTGTCAAAAACGCAGCAGATGTCAGATCTTTATTGTAATTAAGCTTAAATCTTTCTCTTGAAGCTAATGACACCTGTTGACGTCTGATGGAGACTCTGCCCACTGTGACACGGGCAATCTCGGATAGCTCTTGAATAGGCGAAAGAGCCGTGAAAAGAGAAACATCCTCTATGCTTCTTAGGCCCTGGAAATGCACTTCTGTCCATCTCCATGCTTCTTGGGATATCTCCCTGGGAAGAGCTCTGTCTTTCCTTCATAGATGCTCCGAAGATCTGAGCGTTTGTTTTCTCGTGGGGCAGTGTTTATTCGGCACGTAGCATCCTAGTCAGCTCTCTGGCCGGTAAAGATTCGCGGTATTGATATTTAACTTCCATCTTGTGTTCAATTTTCGTCCCTTGTCTCGAGATGTTCTCAAAAGTGGGCACGACCAACTCCCCGCTCTCTCATATTCTTCGGGATATTGGTTTCTTGATCGGTTCGCTTGGTGGTCTTCTTCGACTTTATCGTGTATCGATGATGTTTGACGTTGTTGTCAAAATTTTCTTGGTTGTTGAAGACGACATGCTTGTCAAATATCATGTCCCGCTCGAAGAAGATTCTTGGCTGGGTCTTGGGGGCGCATGCTGGTTTGTTGAGGATCTGGCCCTTGGAGTTATAGACGATATTTGAGTAGCCAGGGTATTGACCTGTGGGTTGGAAGCAAGAGAGTCTGGCTCTTTGGTTTACGAGTCTGTTGGAAGCCATTTTGTACGCTGATGCAAGTTGCTTTGCGAAGATGATTGCTGGTAGATGACAAATAGTAGATGATAGATTTCCAAGAGATGAAGATAAGATGAAAAAGGGAAAATATTTGCCCTGATGTGTCTTCAGACGACAGTCATTTATACTTATCTTCAAACTGTTGAGCTCCTTGTCACTTTAGCCATTCGTCATTGTTTTTGCTGTGGATAGTGATGTAGGAGTACAAGTCAAACATATAGAATTAAAGGTACCTGAGATGATATCATACCACGATGAAACGTGCTTGAATGAACGGTCAAATTTGTTTTCACTTGAATGTACTATGATACCATTGGAGGATCCAAGTAGCTTGGAAAGTTGAGTTTGTTCTCCTGGCAGGCCAACGATTAAATCAGGGGAATATACTGGTGGCATCTCCGATTGCAGAGCCACTTCATCATACGGATTCAATTTAGACTCATAGGGAAATATGTCCAATGATATTCGAACATGTGTTAAATTCTTTCTTTTTAGGTTCTTAGATAGAGCCACCTACCTAACTTTCAGATCTATATCCTGCATTATGGAACTTGGTAGACAATGATGAAGGGGCAACAAGCAAATACTAAGAATTATTAGACCCGCCTATTCCATCATTGAAAAAGCTTCTCCGCAATATTAAGCATCGTATTTAAGATTTTTCCTTTGCTTACGGGCAGGCATCAATGATTTCCTTTCCAGAATGTTCGTTTGCGCTCATCCGCCATTGTTATTCAAAAATAATTTCATACAGGATGAGCGAATAACCAGAGCACACAAGTGCTTTCCAAACCTACACTCGTTTATCGAATAATATTAAAAAAGCTAATATGCAAAACTCTGTGAGAATACCTCTTGGCCCAGGTTCTCACATAATCCTTGCGCGACTGTTGACTGTTGTGAAAAGACGTGTTGAAGGTGACATGATTCACGTCAGCTTAAAATACCCTAGAGCCGGAGCTCAGCGCGGATCAACTGTTCCATTTGGGCACGCCAATACTACGTCTACGTCATTCCCAAGTGAGTTACTGGATGAAATAAAAGTCAATCTCAACGTAACAAATTGCAAAGCTTATCGTAGAGGAACGACGCTTCTGAAGACTCCCGACGCCGTGTATAGCTCATCCGAACCCTGGGAGTGGGTCAGCCCGGACAGTCCCCGATCCGAGTGTTGGGGGAACAACCAGTTTCAGCTCCGCCAAGAGATGGGAGCCAAGAAATATTAATCAATGCTATACATATAAAGCAATTATAAGTCGTCCAAGTACGGGGCACTATCGATCTATTTCACATGCCTAATACATAGTAGTGCCGTAGTAGGGTGTTTGCTGGGGGGTTTTACCAACGTCGCATCCCGGTATTGTGCTAGATCTGAGACAGATCTGGAAACATGAGGAGTGCTGATCGATGAGATGAATATCCTTCGTACCAAGGCAGAAGTGTAGTTGTGAATAAGTATGTGAATTTATGTGAATGCAATGGATATTGAAGTGATTATACTGGGAATGGCCTCATTGAAGCTGATCATCAGCTCACAACCCAACCAAGCCTTACTTACTTCTGATCTAAACCGCGCGCTTAAAGCACACGGCAATTGGACGCCAGCACCAAAAGTAGCAGATGTTTCAACCAACGAGACGCATCCGCGACCGGGTCGTCTTGGCCCGACCTCAGTGAATCGTTGGTCTGACACTCTAATTGGCTGGGTCTGTGATGGGTGGTGCAACCCCTGTATGTCCCATGCATCACGATGCGACATGTTCTTCTCTTTTGTTGGCGCCATTCGCTCTCAAGACGAGTTGCCAAATCTCTCTCATTCCTTTCTTTTCCTCGCTGGCGAGTGGTTTAATACTCTTACAACTAACTTTTTTTTTTTTTTTTTTAATTCTGAACGCTCAACTGCAAAGCAACCCTGCACTGCGACTCTAAAAACCCACATCCACATCAACATCTACATCTACATCACCACATACACTCGCTCACTCACTCACTCACTTACATCCCCCACAATGGGTGCCAATCTCTCCTCCACCTTTGTCCCCGACACTTCGGGCGTCGTCCTCAGTCCCGAAGACCGACATTCAGACATGTGGCTCGGTATATTCTGGGCAGCCTCTCTCTACGCATGCGCCATGATCTTCAGCACCTGCGCCCTGATCGACCGATGGAAGGGGCCCTACGACCGTGTTCGAATGTCTGGCGGCAATGTTCTGGTAGCTTTATTATTATCGACGGCCTGGCCTGTGGTTATGGTATACATGATCCTTCAGCCAGCGGATGTCGCCTAAGCCTGCGACGGAATGTTTGTTGGGTTACGGCCTTGGGAACGAATGGATGGGTTGGGTTGGGTTGGGCGATACGGCGTCTTGAATTGGGGATGGGATAGTGGTGGACATGGCATTACGGTCAGACCTGGAGTTTGAATGCATACCACAGCGATATACCTTCTAATATGATTTTTTTCTATGTTTTTTGACATATTCTTACTGCTCCATCTACTCTGTGGACAGTGAGTCCCTCTCGCTATTCATTATCTTGACCATGCCTTACCACGACTCTCCCGTGCCTAAGTGACGAGAGTATTTCTCCGACTTCTATCTGAACGCGCATCTTTTCTTCCGATAATAGATTCAAGCGCCTGCGTCAAAGCCTTAGCGTCATATCGTCCACCTCTGCCCTTCTCATCCTTGGGGCCATACAATCTCGTCGCATCGATGCCCAACTGCGAAAACTTTTGTTTATCCACCTTTGGCGACGTCGGACCCTCGATGTAAATGACATGAGACACATAATGGTAATACTCGTCCTCTTTAGGCTTGGGAAGACCTCTTGACTCCGCAAGAGCATTCGCAATAGCGCCGACAAAGTCCAGTGCGGTGAAAGGCGCTGTCGACGGGCCGGTCTCGCGGTCGGTGGTGCCGTTGAGGATGAGGATCTTGTTGCGCACTTGTGGGCTTGCGATGGCATCTCCAACACCGCGGAGAACAAGACTTGGAATTAATGATGTGAACAGGGAGCCAATGCTGTATACTATGCTGTGCACAGATCGAAGCGCGTCCAGGACTCTTGGATTGGCGGGCATCTTAATCTCCTCGCCGTAGGGATTGATGTACCAAAGTCGCGAGATTCTCGCGGGTAGGTCCTCTTCTTGCTCTTTGGAGAATGCAATGGCCGGTCGGCGCAATGCAGGTAGCGTTCCGGGTAAGTTCGCATCTTCTATGTGATGATGGTCATGATCCCACGGGTCATGTCGCGACACCGTTGGGCTGTGCACACCCGCTGATGCTCCAGGTACCGCAGCAGTTGGAGCGCTGGGATGCGAGATGTCGTTCTGGCCTGTGATTATCGTTCCATCTTCAAGACCCGCAGCGATATGGCT
Organism: Fusarium austroafricanum; assembly: GCA_012932025.1. Taxonomy (NCBI): domain Eukaryota; kingdom Fungi; phylum Ascomycota; class Sordariomycetes; order Hypocreales; family Nectriaceae; genus Fusarium; species Fusarium austroafricanum. The sequence goes on along the minus strand of JAADJG010000060.1, from coordinate 54,832 downwards.
TGCAAAGTTTGTGTTGAGAGCCGGAAGGACTGCTATTCTATCCGGCACCGAACAGATGGAGCTCAAAAGATAGATGGCAGCTTCGAAACTACCGGTGAAGAGACGGGCGCCTGTGAGGAAAAGGTTTCCAATGCTGGCTCCAGAATAGTCAAAGCGACTACTGGGCTTCATGCGTTTCACAACTTCAAGATTGAAGCTATTGAGATAAGATCGGATAAGCTCCCTCTTTGGCGATGAGATGTCATTCCAGAGAGGATGAGTGGCTTCCAGAATCTCAAACCATTCTGATCTCGCCTCAGCATAGGCTTTTGGCAAGCGATGATTGAAGAAGTGCTTGATAGCGGCGGTTTCTGGGCTTCCATCGTTCGGAATAAGACGAACCAGTCGGGACCTTACATCTCCGATACCTAGTTCCCTGTCTGTTAGCCTGCCTGCCACCCACGTGGGAAAAGAAAGAAAAAGCAATGAGACAAGACAAACCTGGTCCACCAAAGACGCGAATGATCTCACTACTGCTACCGCCATTATCAGAAATGGGGATCACATAACTCAGAGTGCACTGGTTCGCTTCGCGAACACTCTCGAAGACATCGACGAGGTTGTTAGCGGCGCTACCTCCCGAGAAGACAACGAGGCCCGTGGGTGTTGCCGGTGTTGCCGGTGCCTGTGCTTGTGCGGGCGTGAGGGGCCGGCGAGGGGTTGGCAATACCGAGGATCCACTGGAGCTTGGGAGCTGGAGTCCGAGGCCGTTGAGGTTCACGTTGATCTGATTCTGGGCCATTGACGGGTGATCGGGTTTATTATGTGATTTGAAGCGAGTCCAAGTTGAGATCTGGAGATGGTGTTGATGACAGATGACAACCAGTTAAGGTAAGCGGGGCAGCCCCGTAACGTTATTATTGTAGGTACGCTGTCAGGCTGTAAATTGGGGGTCATATGCATGGCCCAGTTATTCTCTATTACAGTAATTACAGTGGTGATGGCAGCAGTTCTTTTTCATCAATGCTAATATTGCTGTACTGTCGTGACAATGGCAATTTTTGATTTGATAACGAATGAAGCTTGTCGTGGTGCTAAGCTTAAGCTAAAGCGTATACAATCACAATCATGCATGAACCACAGACGAGTCATGAAATATCATGACACACGCCTCAATGACAAGAAACAAACGTCAACATCAAACCCTCTACATAGCTCTAGAACAAACTAGTTAACTACACACCAAAGCGGTAAGACCCCGAGCAACCGGCGGCTCTCACTCTGGAATCGGAAGGCATTGACACCTTCGGATCCGAGTGGGGCCACCCAGTGGAGTAATTTTCTTCACCATGATGGCTTCATGACCACTCGGAATTCTTAGTCCCAAGCCCGTAATTGGCTGAGAACCTCCCGTCGCCCGGCAGTTGCAATGACATTCGCCACGGCCCATCACTATCAACGTCAACCGTTTCCACTGCCCTGGGGCCCTGGGGGCGGTTACGTCAGTACAGAACAATATCGATGGCTTCAAGGACAAGGCAAGGCTGGCATCTGCTCCGTTCCGTGGGTGCGATTCTTACAAATCTCATGCACAGACTCGTTCGGGTTCCTTACAAATCTATAACTTTCGAGCATCAACGGGTTCATTGAAGATTTTTATCTGATTGATTGTCCCGACATATAAAGACTTGATCGAGGCGACATAAATCGTCAATATCATCATCATCAGTCCCATACAAAAACAACAACACTCAACTTCAACACCTTACAACTTCATATCTCAATACTTCACAATGGCCCAAGCTATCCCCCAAACTGTCAAGCAATGGACCATCCCTACCCGTGATGGTAAGGACTTCAGCATCTTGAAGTTCAGCGAGGAGAAGGTCCCCGAGCTCGGTGATGGCCAAGTCCTCGTCAAGAGTAAGTTCCAACGTCACAAACACCACCACAACAACAAGTCTAACTCTCTACAGTCCAGGGCGCTTCCCTCAACTACCGCGATCTCATCATGCCCCTCGGAAAGTACCCTTTCCCCGCTAAGGACGGCGTCGTCCCTGGCTCCGATGGCGCTGGTACCGTCCTCGCCGTCGGCAAGAATGTCACCCGCTTCCGTCCCGGCGACAAGGTCGTCACTCTCTTCAACCAGGGTCATATCGGCGGTTCTCTCGACCAGCTGAGCATCCAGACCGGCCTTGGCGGTGTCACTGACGGAACATTCCGCTCCGTCGGTGCTTTCGATGAGCACGGTCTTGTCCCCATGCCTTCCAACCTCGACTTCCACGAGGCTGCTACTCTCACCTGCGCCGGTCTCACTGCCTGGAACGGTCTCTACGGTCTTGAGGGCAAGAAGCTCCTCCCTGGTCAGTGGGTTCTTACTCAGGGTACTGGTGGTGTCAGTATCTTTGCTGTTCAGTTCGCCAAGGCTGCTGGTGCCAAGGTCATTGCTACTACCAGCTCTGCTGAGAAGGCTAAGCTTCTCGAGCAGCTGGGCGCTGACCACATCATCAACTACAAGGAGACTCCCGAGTGGGGTGCTAAGGCTAAGGAGCTCACTGGCGGTGCCGGTGTCGACCACATCATCGAGGTCGCTGGTCCTTCATCCATGAAGCAGTCTCTTAACGCCATCAAGATCGACGGTGTCATCTCCATCATTGGCTTCGTTGGAGGTACTGACAAGAGCGACCCTGGCTTCCTCGACTGCCTTTCTAACCTCTGCACTACCCGAGGTCTCCTCGTCGGAAGTCGTGCTCAGATGGAGGATATGTGCCGTGCTGTTGAGGCCAACCCCGACAAGCTCCGACCTGTTGTTGACCCCAAGGTCTTCACCCTGGAGCAGCTCCGTGAGGCTTACGAGTACCAGTGGTCTGGCAAGCACCAGGGCAAGGTCTGCGTCAAGATTGATTAAGCGATGAATTATGAATATAGCGATGCTGGATAACAGAGATAAAGGTTGTCGCCTGTGTACGGCTTTCACGAATGATACATACAATTAATAGATACCACATTTCACGCGCATCAGCTTTCCAAACGAGAAAAATGCTTTTTACGGCTTATATAGAGGTCAGAAGACCGTGAGTGAGTCAGTGAATCAGGATTCCTCAATTACTAACAGCTAACTACATTCCCTGTGATACTCAATAGTACCAAGCCACTCAAGTTCTGCGATTGCCCATATATTCCTCCTCATATCCATTAATCCCAAGACCTCTATTGTAGTTGCGTCCTATGTCATCCCATCGCAACAAATGATGAAATCGCACACTGCCTTAAAAGATGAGCGCAACAAGACCAGCCAAAATACCGCCGACCAAACTGAACCTGCTGGAAGATCCTTCATTGACGACAACTGTGCTGGGTGTGGGAAGTGGGACAGGCGTTCCAGGCACAGGAGCAGGGTTGACTGGGCTGGGAGGAAGAACTGGCGGGATAGTAGAAGCAGTATCGACAGGAGGCGGGACAATAACAGCAGTCGAAGATCCCTCGAGAACAGGAGGCGTAGTCTCAGCGGTATTCGCACCACCACCACCACCGCCCTGAACAACCGTAGTCGTATCTCCACCAGCCAAAGTCAGGGTATCAGTCGAACCGCGTGTAGTACCACCTCCTTCGCCATTGCAAACGCTGCCATTGGGACAGCATCCGTACTTCTGGTTGGTGCCAACTTCGCAATAGGCCGAGGGAGGGCATCCGCCTTCCCTGCTAGGACAGCATGTCCAGTCCAATTGAATGCAGCCGGAGCCGCAATCTTTGAGTTTCTGGTCGGAGCAGGGGACTTCGACGACTTGGCGGATTGCGAGGAGTGGGAACCTGGGAGAGTATTGGACGGAGGCGAGGGCGCTTGACGCCGAGAGAGCGATGAGAAGACCCTTCATCTTGTCTTTGGTCGTTGAGTTGTTTGTAAGTGTTGAGCGAGTGTTGATGAGTTGTAGCGAGTGATAATGTACTGAAGCTGTATATGTATGAGTGTGCGAGTATGTGATGAGGAAGGATGAAAAGGAAGCCAGACATACCAAGTCTCCATCCGAGGTTTATATGCTGAGGCCACTTGCTATTACCATCATACAAAACTCTATCATTGCAACTCTTATTCCTGCTACTTCCATACCGCGAGCGGCGTCGGGAATCGGCTTTGGTCTAACATTCCAGCCACGATGCATCCACTCTACCACCCGCAACCATCGCCTTTCCAATCCCGGCGCATGTCCAGCCCTATTCGCGCGATCCGCGATACAGTCTCATCTATTTTTGAACGTTCAGATCTGGCGTTACTGCAGCGATGAAGCACTTTGTTTCCACGTTTTTTATGCGCCCGGTGTTTTCGTCTTTTTGCGTGCTGCCGCCTCCGGGCGCCTGGTTTACCGCTGATAGTCAGGGCAGATTACTCGAATGCGTGATGGGCGTTTACGTGGTTGCTTTCGGCGGCGCTGGGGTAACGGACCTTGTTTTCTGGATTTTTGAGCTTGGCGTTGAATCGGCAGAATACGAGTTTTGGTGATGTCTGTCTTGTAGGAGTTTATTTTGCCAAGGGAAGTGGTTGATGTCATGGTTGGTAGGTGGTGGGTGTGATTTGAACTTGGCAAAGAACTAACTAGGGTACATCTGAGACAAGATAGTGTAGTTGATTGCTATCTAGATTGCATTCGGGGTGTTCATATAAACATCTTCAACAAAGCAAAATGCTTGGAGCATGTAGCAAACACAACGTAGCTGCTGTTATCTTATGCACAAATCGATAGCACAATGAAAAAGAAACCTTCAATAACTTTCAGTACTAACTAAGAACTATCTCTGAAGAGGCTGTAATCTACTGCTTCTGGTTGCCCCAGGCCTCCTCCAGAAAAGCCTTGACACTCACGGGCTTGATATCTGGGAAAGTCTTGTTCAATGTCTTGCTCTCATCGAAATTAAAACCACCCGACTCCGCCCACAGACCATAGGCAGCCATCGTCTTGTGTAGAATCTCCTTAGGAACTCTGGAGTACACTGGCACATGACCTGGAAACTCCGTCAACTCTCCTCTCTTCATCTTCTCGACGCTATCATAAGTCACAGTAAACTTATCACCTATGAAAACATGAGTTTCTCATAATCCTTCTTAATATTAGTAACCTACCTGTGATATCCTCCACCATCTTCACCATTTCGTTCAGAGTTACCTTATCGCCGATGATAAATGTTGCTCGTTCCCATTTTTCCAGGTTAAGGAACGCGGCAACGAACTGTGCTACATCTCTACTATAAGTGAAGGTTACAGGAACGTCCCCAGAGCCAGGAATAGCCGCGGTACGATGAGCAGTGTCAATAAAAGTTGACGCTCTAGGCAGGTTAGACTTCGTGGCAGACGAGCCCCAGAAATCAACGAAGAAGCCGTTATGGATCGACGTCCATTCGAGATTTTTCTTTCGTAGCTCTTCTTGGGCGCGAACTTTGTTGTTGGCTGAATTAGCCTGCGATGCATGCCTGTAACCTTCTTATCAGTTTACCGGTCTGTGCCAACGGAGAGATATTTAACAAGTGCTGCTTACTCTTCTGTGTGAGGAAGACCCCAGTCACTCGAGATGAATCGCTTTGTTGGCTGAGCAGCTTCTGCGGCACGGATAATATCAATCTCGGGGGGAGACGGTCCATTCATGCCAAGTGCTGAGATTACAGTGTGCACATCGTGCTTCTCAAAGACTTGAGTCAAGGCATCGATATTATGAATATCAACAGCCAGAATGGAGGCACCGAGATCTTTTTCCAGTGACTTATTCTCCTTCAACTTTCGTTAATCAACACTCAAATAACTTGATTTAAATTACTTACCTGTCGGCTGAGTACGACAACTTCATGTTCCCCTCTCGCAACGATGGCCTCGACGATGGTGCGGCCAACTTTGCCGGTTCCGCCTGCAACAGCAATGGTGACCATGGTGATTGATAACAGGTAGTGTAAGATAGGATGTTTAGTGTTGTTTGATTTACGATGAGTTGTCCCTTGACCTATTCATTGTTGAGCACTTGCCTCTTATATATATTTCTTGAATCGACCATCGGACTTAGTATAATAGCTTATATCCAATTATCACCCTTACCGCCGAGCCTTGAACAACAGAAGTTGAGTCTTTTCTATGCATACGTCTTGAATTGTTAATCAACTTTCGTATATTAGTGTATTATACCCAATCATCACCTTTAGCGCTGGACCTCGGACTACGGACTCCGTGAGATTTCCACGAATTGTCAGCATTTGCTTCTTCTTTTTTTCGCATTCATTCTCAACTGTTCATTGGTCAGTGAGTTGTTAAATCTGACATACATCTCTCAGATGGGGTCTTTTCGAACCAGCGTCAGAATAGTGATTTAACCAGGACCAAAAATAGTCTCACTAAAAGTCTAACGCCTTTAAAGCCGGAGACTTTTGCCCTACGTCCGCTTTGGGTAATTTGTTGCTGCCAAGTTGGACGCCAATGCTTGGTTAAATTCCAGTGTCTGTCTCACAACGTCAAGATCGAAGCTCACAGTCAGATTGAGTTTCAGGGCCGAGAAACCTAAATCGGATCGATCTACAGCTAATAAAGTTTATTGTCGATTCAGCCCAGGAACGAGATATGCCGTTGTTTTTCAACCCCTGGGCGCTCTCCGCCACCTGACGCTCAACTTGTTAACTCGTGATATGGCTAACTTTGGAGACATTCAATTGCATGTTTAAAAAACTTTTTGTCATTTCTGCTATCTCGAGGTACTATATGTGTTTTCCCCTCAAAATTAAAGCAAAAACGTGGTTACAGGGTAAAGTCTCTTGCAGTGTCTCGCTAAGATGGGATGCATGATTCGCCACCAGAATACTAGCGACTTCTTTCATTTCATGTAGCAGAGGCTTTTTCTTAACGACTATAGGTAAGTCACTCTAAGCGCTTCTCTCAGGGTTTCGGGCTGATGAATTTGTACGGTGTAGGGTCCGGCGCAAGCGGAAGATCATGCGCAAGGCATAGATGTTCCTCTGAATCGACCCCAGTTCCGTTTCTCGAATGTCAATGAACTTAGAGAGACTGCGCTAGACCTAGACTTGACCCTGTATCAAATCTGGTCGAATAACTTGTTAAAGCGCCGCTTTACCGGGCATAAAGGTGGTTGAGATAGTCTGCACTAATTGAGTGAATTAATCGAGTCCTTTGTCAGAGCTCTGTCATCCATCTCCATACCAGCACCTCGGACTTTTGTTGGTGACTTTATGTCAAATAATCCGTGCTGCGCCATACCTGCCCTGCTAATTTAAAAACAAAATGGTGAGATGTTCACAAAGTAGTATTTATATGGGCAATCGATGATGCCTACATCTGCTGGTGAAGTGCCGAGATGGAGATAGCGGGGATAAGGAGAGTCGGGATAAGAGACATGGCCTGCAATAAGTCCGAGTAAATGCTACGATAAACAAGAGCGAAGGATTCCAGCTGGCCAGTTATTGGAGATCAGGTTAATCCATTCGGTCAAGTTTCTGATATATAAATAGTCGGTGCAGAGTCAGAAAGACGACATAGCTTGTCTCACTCACTATACAACCCAATCAACCATGGCAACAGACGAACAGATCAGAGCCGCAATCAAAGCTGTGGTCGACGACTTCAGAGGATGGGAGCTCGCACCAATAATGCACTATCCCAACGAAGAAGGTCTTGAGTTTGAAGATATCTACTTCCCCTCAGACGACGGCGTCCCTCTCGAAGGCTGGTTCATCCCTTACAAAGGCTCCAACAAGATCATCATCGCCAACCATCCTCACTGGTTCAATCGCGCCGGTATTCCCTCCCATCTGGAACCTTGGAACCAACTTATGCCTGGAAACGACTTTGAGATCAATTTCATTCCAGACTACAAGATTCTTCATGATGCAGGATATAATGTCCTTGCGTATGATCTGAGGAACCATGGTCTTAGTGGGAAAGGAAATCAGGGTCTTTTTGGCTTCTTTGAATGGCGCGATGTTCTTGGATCGTTGAAATACGTTCGAGGAAGAGAGGATACCAAGGATATGACCATTGGACTCTTCAGTCGCTGTGCTGGTGCTAATGCATCGCTCTCCGCCATGAGACATAGACCTGAAGCCTTCAAAGGCGTGCGCTGCATGGTTGCGCCGCAGCCTATATCAGCAGGGTCCGCAATCGAATCGATGCTGAAGCAGATGGGTGCTGCCGAGTCTTACATGGAGGTAGCTGAGCGACAATTCTTCATGAAGACAAGTTTTCATATAAGCCAACTATCCCCACCAACTGACGCGAAGCATTGCAACGTACCGACGTTTTTGTACCAGGTGCATGACGATCCTTGCACAACTCCCAAAGATGTTCAGTCGGTTTATGACAATATCCCCATGGAGGAAAAGAAGCTCAAGTGGATTGAGGGGACTGAAAAGCGTTGGGACGGATATGCCTACTTCCAGAGGGAACCCGATCAGTTCTTGGAGTGGTTTGCGAAGTATATGAACTAGTTCTCGAATTACCACAAGATTATATGAAGAATTTGGACGCATTTATTGTGATTCTATTGTAATATTAAAGTAATATTCTTAAACAAAAAGCAAAGGGTATCGTATATACTTTATCCTGAAGCTCAACTTCTGACGCTTCCGCAGTTCTAAACTCTGTATCATCCAGCACACTGTAGAACAATTCATACGGTGGAATGCTCCCTCTGTGCTAGTTGCCGCGTTGAACCTGTATCGCTCACCCCGTCTCGATCGTCACACTCAGACGGTCTCGTCTGTTTAACAATAACCTCCATTCTCGTCGTCTTCTGAATGCCCCCTTCCATTCTATCTACTAGTTCAATATCGTCTGTGTTCGCTTCGATGAATGTGGTGTTGCCTCCCATGAACATAGCTGATGGGACTTTGCTTTTCCCTGTTTGGCGTGAACTCTTTTGTTTTTGGGTGGGATTTGTGGGATTTGATCTGGAACCGGAGTAGTCGGGGTAGTCGCCGTTGTTACTGGCTTTCACGACCTTGATGATGAGATCGGCCATGTTCATTTCGATGTGAAGCTTGACGAGGTAGGCGAGAGGGTGGAATTGGACGTAGCTGTGCGTAATGGATTAGCAATCGTTGGGGATAGTTGCGCTGGGATGACTTACACGATGTCGTTGGGTAGAGACATCATTGCGATAAGAAGCATCTGAGAATAATTAGCATGGGAGATAGTAGCGGACAGGCTTCGGTAGATACATACATCCATGGTCATTGAAACAGCAATCATGCCCAAGTTGAAGCGAAACAAGCGAGTGTACTTGGTCAGCCCGTTGGCGATGAGCCTCGACCGCACAAGATGAATGAAGTAAAGGTTGAGCCCTGCGTCAACAAGGAGAAAAATAACCTTTTCAATCCTATCCCACACTTTATTGATCTCGATCCATGATCTGTTAACTTGTAGTCGAGCTGGGATCCAAATTGTAAAGACGCTGATGTTGATACATAGGATGATGAGGAACGAATAGATCTTGAGGCGTTTGGCATTCTGTCGGTTTACCATGAGGATGGCGATTCGGTTGATGATAATTTGAATTAGTGCTTGAAGTTGGATAGACCAAAGGAAGACTGCAGGTTGTTAGTCACCATATCAGCAATACCAAGATATTTGAGGTCAAATACTTAGAGTAAAAAAGACGGGAAACCCGCCGGGAATGTAGTTTCGTAAATAACACCAAGTGACAGCGCTCATGACACAGCTGCTCATCCACTCCAGCCAGACCAGAATAATGTAGTGGTTCATCTTGCGTCCTCTCCTCCATGACTTGATGGTTTGCTGCAGGCCTTTGGCGAGTGTGAAGATACCGACACCGAGCGAGATACCCCAGGCAATACTCGCAATGTTCATATCATTTTCTCCCGCGTCGACTTCCTTGAAATCGGGGCCCTTCCATTGATCCCCCATGGTGGTTATTCTATAACGAGATGAGAGTTCATAAGAACTAGAATTCGAAAGCAAGGCGATTTGCGTAAGCAATGGTAAAGTAGAAGAAACACAAAAAGCAAAACTGGGTGTTCAGCCCAGGAAGGACAACCAACATACATATTCGACAACACACCACGCTAAATCCCATCCCATGGATCACAATGCCTGCGGCCAGATAATAGCCTTGATCTTATTGACGGGTAAAAAGCACAGACTAAGCATCCATTCTTAGGAGCCGCAGCGATCGATCGTCGGCAAGGGATCCCTGAGCATGAGGCGAGACTTGATCTCCATTTGACCATCCGTCAGATTATGGTTGAACCGGGGGTCGTATGGTTTCATCCAGAGATCCTCAAGGCTGCATATCAGCTGGTATTGGCGCAGATAGACAAAGCCTAAGTCTTTTGGGAGCTTTTTGCGAGTTCTTCAGAGCTGAATATCGTATGAAGAATGGAAAGTATAGAGTCTTAACTTCATTCAAGACCACACCATCTTGAGTTGACACTCGACACTGACAGCCCACCATGAAACACGCAGTGATGTTTTAGAATATGTCTAGAGAAATGCTAACGGTGGTCTGCAACACGGAGCATTGGGTGACTGATACTCTTCAACGCGAGTCATGGTGGGCCATGCCCATGATGACGGCCGCACATCACCGCCAGGTCGAATACTTTGGACTATCGAACCTTGATTTTGTAAAAATACGGTAATATCAAGGGAGGAGGAGGGCTAATGATATTGACTTTGTGCGAAAATTGTCGAGCTGGGATGTTCGGTGAAGGTCCGTAGCAGGTATTGTATATGAGTGACTGGGGCAGGATATTTTTGTCTTTGATAGGTTCTACATACCAACTCTTCACTGTGACCAACAATCCCAACCAACATCGACAGCGGGTCCGTCTGCAAAATGAGCTATCGTAAGAAACCGATCTCACCAAGCAAGTCAATTCAATCTCCAATCAATCTGCGGCTCAATTGTGGATGGCCAGGGTTTAATGGTATGTAATGCTATAATTATCAGCACCGGCAGAACGGATGTTTCTAGTTCTTAGCCTAGAACTAACGGTCATGAAACGACACGTGTGTTAGTTGGCGCGTTTCGGACGCTATTGATAGTGTCCGCTCCGCTGTAAGGCTTGGTAAGGCGGTCTTTCTCACTCGAAATAAATATTCACAACCAGATCTACATCGGTTCTGTGTTATCGTGGAGACAAAGATCAAAATGATATCCCTTGCAGGCAGATCATCCGTTTGCAATCCAAGCCCAGGGCTGCATAGAGGCCTTCGTATGGATGCCCTGTAAAAGTCTAGATCCTGCTACGGATCCGCTCCGGCTCCCAGTATGAAACCAGACGTATGTATGGTCAGTGCAGTGAAGGTCCAGTCTCGATAAATAATTGGAGGGCCCTGTATTTTGTTAAGATTACCATTCACTGCGGAGATGATGTTGATTTATGGGATGAACGTCGAATGATTATGAGGTCAGCGTGCTTTGCTACGGGATGCGCCAATCTCACCCATAACAAAGGCATAAGTTTCTTGTTTCAACGGGGACGTCGAGTTTGCAGCATGTTTCATTCACACTGCATGTCCAACTTGCTTAAGTGAGATTGATGGATTTCAGACAAGAATTATATAGGAGACATATATAGGATATTAAGTACAATCTTGTGGGACCGGGGGGGTTCTGGGTCGTGAAAGACTTGTATCCAGAGTATCAAGGTGAAGGTAAACAGAGAGACTCGAGCTAACAAATCTATTAAACCATCATTATAGCAACAAGGACAGCAAAAATACTAGCTCCCCCAGCGACAACCTTGGAGCTGGCGGCGTTGGTAATGGGAGTGACTCCCGTAGGGGTAGAAGCAGCACCGCTAGCACCAGTGGTAGGTGTAGCTTCAGCCGTGGCAGTAGCAAGAGCTGAGACGTCGACGGCCTTGAGAGTTCGGAGAAGCTCGGGGGTTATGTAAGTGGGCTCAATATCGTCGGCGTAGCTGATAACGGAGAAGGGAAGCATGGAGACGGGTGTTGCGCCGGGGAAGGCGAGCCGGTCATCGGCCTTGGCAGCTAACTTGATATCAGCGCGGTCAAAGGGCGCATTTCCAGGGTTGAGAACACTGTCATTGTCAGTATAATTCATAGATGAGGGGAAAATATATGACTTACCCGTCAATCACATGAGCGACACCGTTGAAGAGAAGTACATTGGTGAAGATGATCTTAGCACCATTGACCCAAGCACTTCCATCCTCAGCAACAGTGAAAGTCAAGTCAGCGCCCTGAAGACTAGGGACGCTGACGTTAGCCAGGCTGGTGGAGAAGAGAACATCGTCGACAATGTGGTACTTGAGAACCTCCTGCAGGGTCTTCAGATCAGCGCCCTTGAGAACGGAGCCAATGTCTTCAAAAGCAGGGTCGTTGGGAATGAAGACGGTGAAATCGGAGATGTTTTGCAGGTTGGAAGTCTCAGCGCCGAGGTTGCCAAAGTTGTAGGGAAGATCAGCGGCGTTGAGAGCAGCGTTGAAGTTCAGGAGGTTGTCGCGACGGGTGAAGAGCTGCAGAGGGGGCCCGAAACTGAGAGGTTTGTCGATCTTGTGGACGATGACACAGTCACCGACTTTGATGTCCTGTAAATGATTAGAATTTATCTTATATCTGAAGGAAGTTCAAACTTACAGCTTCAGTCACATACGAGAGAGTCTCCTCGCCAGAGATGACAACAACATCATTACCATCCTTCACAATGCCATTGTACTGACCACCGGTAAAGTTACCAAACGGCTGACGATAGTTGACGAAGCTAGAATCCAGAAGAGACTGAACAAAGATAGGGATGTCGGTAGCAGCTTTGGAGGGATAGTACCCCTTGAAGACATGGTTGGAGAGCAGAGCACCAATGGCGATGGTGTCATTCTTCTGAGAGATAGCCTCGCCCTCAGGAATGTTTCGGGGGACCGAGTCAAAGGCCTTGTTGGTGGGGGCGAAGATGGTGATGTTGCTGGCAGAGGCAAGATTCTCAGCAATGTCTGGGACGAGAGCGAGAAGCTCGGCCAGAGTTGAGAGGTCGTCTTGTGAAGAGAGGATGCTGGCCAGGTCGGACTGAGCGACAACGGCGGTTGCGAGGGCAGCGAGGTTGAAGAATCTCATCTTGAAGGATCTTTTGGTGCTAGAGTTGATCTCTGAGGTTCTTGAGAGTTGTGTTTATTGTGAGGCTTGATGATGACTGTGAAGCTGTGAGTGATGATGAGACTCTCGACTGAGATTCTCCCTTCACTTTATACACAACGTCTCTCATTGTGAAGCCTGCCGCGATGCTCAAACACTCCCTTCCTCAATTCCACCTCATCGCATTACCAAGACCCAAACTCAAGTCAAAGCATCATCGACTCTCTCTCATCCCATGCAAAACGCTCATGATCAAGCCGTTGATCCCTAACCGCCAGGGTCTTGCATTCCCAATTCTCAGCGCGTGTATCAAAATCCACGGCGAAAATTGACCGTCTCCATAAAACCCTGGGGAAAATCATAATTGACAAGCTTAATTGCTAGCACAGCCCTGTTCGCTTATTGCACAGCCTTAAAAGTATTTGGCAGTTTAGACAGTCCGATCTCTTAGTCCGAGAGTCGTGTACGTCATATGCAGCGTGTAAGTGACAGACACGGATTCCCGTGCGGCACAGACTGAATCCTTGTCACTTCAACGGCTTCTAGACCCTTTGCGCAGAAACAACATACTACGTAGTAGCAGTGATTATTAGCAATCAAGACTACAACAGGAATGCTTTAGAAATGTCCATTGGGGCTGAGCCCTCCAATTTCCCGTTCTGCACTGTCCCTTTGCAGATTCGACTCATAGCGCTGGATAATATTCTCGTAATCGTCCAGCCAGACGCCCAGCCATTCGACAGATCCTATGATCCTCGTGTTCCAGTTGCCCATGTGCGGATCGAGCTTTAGCAGCGATTCCTTGACTGAGATGAGTTTCTTCATGGCTGCTCTGACATGCAGGGCATCGCGAGTCAGGATCTGGCTGTATGTGTTTCCTGGTGCAGACACTGCCACAAAGACCTTGATAAGGATGGATAGTGTGTAGCTCACCGCCGGACCGAAGCATAGAGACGGGAGACTGAGAATTGTGCTGGGGTCCATTTCGAGAACGACGTCGATTGCCAGATGACAGGCTTCTACGATTGAGCGGAGGGCTGTTGCTGTTGTCTCGGTTACCTGGCCGCAGGCAAAGTCGTTGACGCCGATTCTCTCAGAGATGTATGGCGATGTGAAAAGTGTTTTGTTAGTGGCCGTGTGTAGGACTGGCTCGTTAACATATATAGCGACCAGCATACGCCAGAAGCGGAGTTGAATATTGTGTGCAAGGGGTCTGCTGCTCAGTCTGTTGATGTCGTTGTAAATCTGAGCTCTCGTAGCTGCTGCGAGATCGGAATTGATATTATGGACTGAAAGGGTATTGCAAAGCTCAAATGCACTAGCAGCTTGAGCGAGAAGACGAGTAGTGCAAAGCATCTCCAGGAACAGAGGATCCGAACCATCAGTCTCCAACGCATGTAGAGCCTCATAGTGTGACATGCCCCAATCGAATCTATATGGTCGTCTTGTTCCAAGAGCCGCCATCGTCGAAGCCATCCACGAAGCCAACCAAGTCTTTTGCATATCTAACGTTGGCGGTCCCTGAATACGGAAGAACCAAGCCGGTGCAGAGGGCTGCATTTCCGCACCTCCAAGACCTAGTTCCACGCTGAGGTTGTGTGCCAGAGAAACGATCAGGTACGGGTTGCCGTGGTTGGAGTCGAGAGAGGGCCTTGCCCAGAGAGCGGCTATTAATGCGGCTTGGATGAGGTCCAGTGAAGGGCTATTGAGACCGACTGCCGCTTGGCCGAGGATTTCAAGCGTTCTGGTTCGTAGGTCTTGCTGCATTTGAGGATCGATCTCGGTATCTGCGGGTGACATGGTGAAAGCGAACATGGCCATGAGTTTGACAGGTGCTTCTGTCCTTATGGAGTCTAGCCATGATGGTGCCGAGTTGCTGTCAACTGAGGGTATCAGATACCAGAATTGACCAGCAGTTGTAGAGCAGACTTCTAGACATCTTAGTTGAGAGTCGTAGTCTAGACGGGCGTCCAAAAAGCTGAGATCTGATGGTCCAGCGCTGGTGTGCCAAGTCCCCTCTGAGAAGACCGAAGTGGCTCTTGTTGACGTTGCATAAGTCGAGATAGCCTGTGTTGAGCTTGAAGTTCCGTCCATCTTATCTTGCAGATTCTTGACCTGCTCTTCCAATTCAGTGATCCTATCCCTCTGCCATTTTCTAGCAGCAGGCACACAGGTGAGATTAAAGCGAGCACATCTCTCACAGATGGACGAATCATCTGGTGAGGGTTCGCATTTGACTTTGAGAGCCTGACAGGCTTCGCAGGCACGAGATCTTTTCTTCATGGTGACATAGTTGCTGGTTTTTCGACGCTATTTCGCGAGACTTGGATTGTAGTATATAATAAGTGAGAATCGATGGTGGCTTAGCACTTAGTAGGTTGTATTGTGATAGTTGAGTGCAGAACTGTGGTGTGTTTGCCACTTAGGAGCATCGACATGAGCGATCAGAGCGCTGAATCAATCAGTTGAGAATAGCGAAGCGAATTCACAGTTCGTAGTGAGGAGGTAATTGATGCTCTATCACTATGTTGGCTCTTTGTTACTCCCATGTTTAAGTGATCTGAATGCAAGCCGGATTAGTAACCCTATACCCAGCCAGGTGGGCTGCAGAAAAATCGGGATGAGTTTAGGTAAGGGTACCATAAAGATTAGGATAACTTACCTAGAGCCTTAGGGTTTAAATATCTAGTTATTTATGTCAATAGACTCTTATTTTCCTGATTATTTTCCGAACCACCTGCCAACTTGTCTTTCTTCCTCGTCTGTAGTCCATCCGTACTCTATCTAAATGGATCACGCCAGAAATAGAATTACAGAATTCCTTAGTGTATTTTAGGAACAACATCGGCGTCTAAATAATATTAACATTCATTCATTCTATAGATCACCCTGACTATCTATCTCATCTAAGCGGGCAATTGAAATGATCGCACGTCGGCACGCCAAGAGTCCGCAAGTGGATCACCCGTTCCCGCTAAAACATGGGATTGTTGCGACGTACCTCAGGTTGTTCAACCAGCTCTTCCTCTTTGAGCGACGATCTAGTGAATTGATTTGTCAGGCTGAAGATAACTACTTATAACCCTGGCAATAGCCATACTTCACTTATATCAGCCTTTCCTTGCATGGCAGGTCTTACAGCTCCCCACAAGTAAGCCATTGATAAATATGAGGGGACCTGTCAAAGCACCCAGGACCTCAACTTGGGGCAGTACAACTCGCCGTCTTGCATGTTGGTTGTTCTTCATATTCGTTTGTTACTGGAGTGCTGAATGGATCTCAGACCATCGAAGCACCATCTCTCGACTTCCTCTGGCGAGCACATTAATCGCGACACCAACAAAACTTTATCAACATTACCGATCCGGAAGCAAACCATTCAGCACAACTGCGCTTAAGCTGCAACAGCCTATCAACATGGGGCCTCATACCAAGAATCTGGATAGCCTTAAGGAGCACCTCACTCATTATAAGCTCGATGCGCTACGAGAGTTTTGGTTTGAACATATAACGGAAGAGGCCAATCGTATCGTTGTTCCTCGGGAGCACCAAATGAGATGGTTCGGTTCTAACAAGGAGTTTGACAATCTCTGCGTGTGAGTTCAGACCATGTAGTCACTGGCTTAAACGAATCCTCTGACAAATTTTAGGACTCAATTCAGCCCTACACTCGAAGCCATCCGCAATGCGGGAGTTACATCAGCCCAAGAGCTTCTATCAATCGCTCAGCCTCGCAACCCCCTCGACTGGTTAAGCCTGATCATCTTGCTGGATCAAATTCCCCGGAACTCGTATCGCGGTGAAAAGTCATCCATTTGCTTCACTTACTTCGACCCTCTCGCTCAGCAAATCTCCCTCGAAGCCATCAAGCAAGGCATCCCCGAGGCCCCAGAGATCCGCTGGGTTTTCTCTCATCGTGTCTGGTTCTACATGCCCTTGATGCACTCAGAGGATATCTCCGCTCACGAACAGGCTATAGCTGCGTTTAGTGGTATTAAAGAGGATATTTGGAGTTTGTTGGAGGGGACTGGTGGTGCGGATGAGTCTGAGAGGAAGGCAAGAGAAGTTGTGCAAGCATGTCCTGAGACTGCGAAGGCAGTTGGCGAAACTCATCTGCAGTTTGAGGAGAAGCACAAGGTGATTATTGAGAAGTTTGGGCGGTATCCGCATAGGAATAAGGCTCTTGGACGGGAGATGACGCAGGAGGAGAAGGAGTTTCTTGAGAATGGTGGTGATACATTTGGTAGCTAATCTGTCAGGCATCAGCATTTGTAACAATAAATTTCTACGTCAACTTCACTGAATCTAGCCTTGTGGCAACATCAGATACGCCGACTTCATGGAAGACAATACGCGATACTGTACGTTGGAGTCGGCAATCCGCCACATATGACGAATACTCGATGCGAATATGAAACGCCCATCTGCGTACTGGACTGTAACTGAATGCGAATACGTCCCGCAATGCCTCAATGTACGTGCCGACAACGCCTACACCAATAGGATTCAACGGGTGGTCTGAATGTGCCATCCCCCAAGTGCCGAAAAGCCACTAAAGATTAGAGCCCGCCCACCAACTCCCCAGGGGCCTTTTTACGGTTCTGAGTTCTGGCATGGATGGAGTGCATTTGCAATTGCCTAAACGGGTCGGATGATCCGACTTACAATGTCACACACAGACACGACACGACACGACACAGTGTCATGCACATTGTTTACTTTACTTGCTCCGACCGAACACGAGACACCACTTTTCTTCCTTTTACAAACTCTTTACGCATCAATTCCAAATTTAAAATCACAATGGTTACTACAAGAGCGAGCTCCCGCGGCGCAAGCATCGGCCCTGAGATCATCTCTACTGTCGAATTCGAATCTATTCCTGCGACACCGTCGACTTCAGCGCGCAAACGAGCGATGAAGACCTCCAACCCCTCAGTTCCTACCAATGGAGCTGCTACCAATGGCAACACCGAGAAACAACACTTAAACATCGATTCATCTCAGACATGGCGTCACATTCCCTCGTCGATTACAATCCTGTGGCTCGCGATATCGCTGCCCCTCGTTATATGGGATATGGTCTACGTGTTTGGTAGACCTCACACCATGCCTGATGGTTTCCTCCACTGGCCACTCTATGTACCGTATGCACTGTACGGCGAAGTCGATCATATCTACGGATGGAAGGCGTTCAATTCCAACAATGGCTTTACGGCTGCCCAGACGACTCTCAATCTTGTTGAAACCTTCATGTACTTGGTGTACTTATGGATGCTTTGGACTCGCGCCGACGCGACCAGCCAAATGGGCACCAAAAGATCTATGAGCGGACGTGATGGCGCATTGGCTGTTATGATTGGCTTTAGTGCTGCCGTTATGACACTGAGCAAGACGGTTTTATACTGTAAGTGTACCAGTGCTATCCTAGACAATATCTAACTTCGAATATAGGGGCCAATGAGTACTACAGTGGCTTTGACAATATCGGACACAATTCGCCCTCTGACCTTATCATTCTTTGGGTTATTCCCAAGTGAGTAGAGTAGCATTAAGAACCCATAACATGAACCTCATATTAACACTTTAGCAGTGGAGCCTGGATTGTTTTCTCGGCATACATGACCTGGATGTTTGGGAAAGATATCATCGATGGCTTGACGCTTGCTTCAGGTCAACCAATCAAGAAGAGAAAAGAATAAATATTCCAGGTCTGTTGGAGAATTATTGTTCGGCATCTGAGAACATGTGTATGAGTAATGGTAACTTGCAATGACTTATAGACTTTCGGGTTTCGATGCTATGGGACTGTTTATATGATGAAGGAAATGTTGCAATTGGGCTGGAGAACAAACGCAAATAGTTCAATATTCGATTTTGTCAAAATAGTGCATTCAGCCTTTGCATGACACTCCAATGATACAATATGAAACAGCATACTGGTAAATGACTTTGACATTTTGTATTACACTACCCGAGGTGCCCTCACCTCATGCTATGACTCCCGCTTCAGACATAATAAAACTAACTATATCGTCTAGACATGTCATTTCATAAAGAAATAGGGGTATTCGCTAATAACACCAGAAACAAAACATAGAAAAATCACGCGTCGAGCGTTAAAACAACCATCCCAGTCTCTCTCTCTCTCTCTCTCTCTCTCTCCTCTCGCCAGTCTTTTCTCTCACCTCATATCCGTCAATCCTCCCAGATCAGCATACTGCTCCCATGCAGGCATCATATCATCATCCTCCGAAGTCAACTCCGCTGGACTCTCCATAAACGTTTGCATCGCTGCCCAATCCGCATCTTCCGTCACGATATACGGCTCGTCCGCATCAGTCGGTGTCTTTAGCCGCAGTGGTTGTGGGAACATGCTATGTCGTCTGTTCTCTACTTCCTCCGCGTATCGTGAAGAATCGGAGAATATCGCGCTGATGGGTCGGCTGCGCTTGGATACGCGGCCGGACATGGAGCGTGCGACCATAGACATTACATCCCGACGACGCTCGCGACGTGCTTTTACATCCTTAGGTATGATGGGCTCGACGTAGAATTCTGCCAGAGGAGGGGTGTCGAGTGGTGATTCAAGGGTATCGTTGGTTTCTACACTCTCAGGGGATGCGTCGCCCGTGTTGTCTGACTTTGAATCGCTTCCGTCTGTCTCAAGGCTCACATCATTAGTTCCATTGCCATATCCATGGACAACAATCTCGTGATATGTCGGTCGCGATGGCGGCGTGATTGATTGTGGTGGTGTGCTAGCAGGAGATTTAAACATGCGCATAGACCGTCGAAGTGTCGAGGACCGGCTAATTGCTTGAGTGAACGAGTTTGAGCGCGATGGACGTGAGGGCATTGATGCTCGGCGTTCCATCTTGCGATCATCGTGTTGTGTTTGAGGGCGATCGCGGTGGGTGAGCGCAAAGTAATCGATATCTGGTTTGATCTCAATCTTTCCAAAGGCATCTGGTGCAGCATCATCCGGGTGCACACTCCAGTCCGGACCACTGGTGACATACTGCGTCTGGCGTCTTAGCATACGGTCCAGATCGCGAGGCTTATCCCAGGGTGGGAGACTTTGAGTTAGTGCAGAGAGACTGTAGTGAGCCTCGTTAATCTCCATCTGATGCAACTCAGCTGCTGTGTCAGTTGCGTAGCGAAGGACTTGATACGTCGCGTAGATGAGAACCCATCGGACCTTGCGAGCATCCACCAGCGACACCTTCTCCAGTTTATCCGCCTTGTTAGGCGACATGATAGAATCCTCTTCGAAGCGTCTGTACGCTCTCACGAGGTCGTTCTGCGCAACTCCCGGCTTCATCAAATTCGAGGCGTTGATCAGCGCTGCATGTGCTGTCACCTTTCGATCTGATCTAAGCGACACGCGTCCAGGAAGCCAAGACGGAAGTCGAGAGTTGTGACCGCCTGAGTCCGGTATAAGTGGGAGGGGATGTTCAAGAACATCGTATCCATGCTCGAAATCGAAAGACTGCACCAATTGAATAGTGCAAATACCACCATGTGCCGTGGGAGGCATGCTATGTGATGAAGTATACTGTTCATCAACCAGGAGATCGTACAGAGCCTCAAAGTCCTCTCGCATAATCCTCAAAATAACTGGATCAAACAAGGCATTGTCCGGGTCGGAACTGGTTGGTGGGTAGTATCCCAGCTTGGACGTGTAAAATGACAGCAAAAAGCTGCGGAAGCGCTCAAGGTGTGCCCGGGCACCTGCTGCGACGCTGAGGTGGGCTTCTGACAACTCATCGTCCAGAAACGTCCTCAACATAGAAGATGACCGCGTCATGCGATACTCCAGTTCGAGGTGTCCTTTACGTATGAGTTTACGTGTAATAGGTTTGAGCTCCTGTTTCTTCGTCAGTGGCTTACCCAGCATTCTCGAAGCCGAAGACATACCTGAAACCCTGTGTTTTCGAATAAGTGCTCGCTCATGCCGACGCAGTGAGAAAATGCTCGGATATAGAGCTCTTTCATTTGAAAACACTCTGCTAGTTGCAGGATCGCAAGTGCGTGGTTGGGTTGATTCGCCATGTCGAGATAACCCTCCTCGTCGAAATACTCCATCATATCTGAGACATTGTCATCCACGCCAGAGCGAAACTCGTGTAGACTGTGGAGAAGACCGATGAGGGCTCCACCGAGACTATATCCAACCATTGATCTACGAAACACAAATGCGAAAAAGTTGCGTGTTGCGAGGTGGTAGTTGAAAGCTTGGGCCCTGTCTACCGTCGATGGCGGTGGGATATACAGCTCGATTTTGCGCGTAGGATTCTTTTGACTCCATCTCATGAGTTCGCGAAGATTCGGCTGTTGAACACCCTCCCATACGAGAAATCTTTGAATTAGTGGGTAGCATTGGGCGTCGAGAAGAGCTGAAAAGGGGACTTTGAATGAAGGGCCTCGTTGAGAATGTCCTTTTGCGTGAAGATGTACCATACAGTTACCATTTCGAAACCATAGCTCCGGATCCTGTTTCTGTAATTAGATATCAACTGCCATAATAAATAATTGTCCAACTTACTCGACGGATGTTGTCCCATTCTGAACACATTCTTGCAGCACCATCCCACCGCTTCACTGTTGGGCGGTGACCATCCATTCTCCCATTCACAAAAGCCTTGAACCGTAGGGAACTCTGTCTAGAGTTCACCATTACGGTCGGCATTGTGAGAGCCGTATATATATATGTATGTTGTATTAATGTTTGACCTTGGTATCAAAAATACCAATATTGTGGCAGCTGAGCAATCGATGCAGCCAGCCGTGTCGTCGGGATGTTGCAGGCCAAGCCTTTGTTCGCCCGTTGTCTTTCCCTCTGCCCGTGCGTGTTAGAATCGAAAAAAAAAAGAGCCCTGTCTTTATGAGCGTGTAGAAAACAAAAAACCCAGCATAACATCACTTCTCGAGTGATACAGCCATGTTGAGAAAGGCGTCAGGCACAGGGTTCCATGACGGGTCCTACGTAAGAGATCTCAGGCAGAGGTCGAGACAAGACAAGACTATCCTCAGACCCCTCAGGGGGATAGCTCATGTTAATATTGCTACTCTACAGAGAACTCTACCTCTGTACGGAGTATTACCACCGCGTCACAACCATGACCCAGCAGCACCAGGCCTTGCCCAACAGGGTGAACCCTAGACCCGGGAGGACAAGGGCCCCGACGGTCGGAATTTGAATTTAAGCCAGACCAAACCCAACTTGTAAGACACTATCAAGCCACCGCATTAGCGCTGGTGCAAACTGCAGAGTCCAGAAAGGCTCTGCTCTACTCTTGGCTGACGGGCGATCCCTGCACGCAGCTCGCCTATTAACGAGTTGAAGACTAGAAGCTATTGACGTGTTGTTGTTGTTGTTTGCTGCAGAGCACTGCAGCAGCTGGGCTGTAGCTGATCAATGCTCAATCCGTTTGATATGCAGAAGCAAAACAAAGACGGTGAGCCCTGTCAGAGGTTAAAGAGCAGTGGCATGGACCAGGCCGCCAAAGTGTCATCCACCGTTGTCAGCTCATCATCGTCTATTGGACCACCAGGGTAGAGTCCTCCTTGTCTTCAGCTCCCGATCCGATCTATCGGAATGAGCGCATCTCGAACACCACCAACGACTAGCATGAGTATTAGGCTTTGGGACACAGCTTGCGCAATTCAATAGTCAGGATAAGTGATGGTGTGTGTCGCTGCATAATGCATCAACAATACATATAGTATGTTGGTCACAGTCACACAAACAGTATCATCAATGATGATACCGACGATGATCAATGAACCGGTCGTCCCGGCGATAGCACAGCAGCAGCCTCAGAGCCTGATTGCCATCTTCACAAAGAGAAAGTGGCGTAATTTCGTTCAAGGTCAGCGAAATTTGTTAATCTGTGACGTCCCAGAATTTCGGGAATTAGACAGGCCTTTGTCTCCACGGTCTAGCTTGGTCTAGAAGATGGAGATTGATTGATGAGATGCTCAGCTCCACTGGGACATGCCAGATTATCTCAGAGGCAAGGATCGTCCATATCCTAGGACCAGGCCGGATCCCTCTAATACTGTACTGTAACAACGGCAATTGCAGCCTGTAACCATCTATTCGATCTCTTTCAATGGTGGTGGCCACCAACATCAGCCGCACCGACTCAAGGCTTTAATACTTGAACCGATTTGGGAATTCAGCCAAGCCTAGTTTCTGCTTGGACCAAGGGGCAGAGTCTGGACGGGGTCAGCCCAGACCAGGGGCAGACGCAGACGAGACAAGCTACATCTCTGTTTGGCTCTAGCTTGACATGCACAGTAAGCTAGGCATAAAGTGTTCTGTCATCATGAATCAACAAGCTTTAGGGATTAGTTCACGAACAACTCAGCAGAGAACCCCGCAGTCTATTGTCGTAGCGGCGTCATATCGAAATCCAAGACAAGACAAGGCACTGCACTGCACGGCGAGACAGCATAGCATATTGTAGGAATTAATGGGGTCCGGAGCCCGAGTCAAGTTCGGGCTGTTCGGGTGCGGACCCTTAGATCTCAGAAGGGATTATCGTTGAAGATTTCTTGTCAAGGCGAGACAAAAGACGGACAGACAGACAGACAAGGTTGAGCTTGTCGGCCGAATGTCAGACTTTTACGGTCTAGACGCATCTGGTTGAGTTCCCGCCTTGAAGCTGGACATGTCCTGCCTGTCCTTGCCACTAACGCCGTGAAAATGTCTGGAATCCAGATGGTCCAAACATTCGGGGTTCAAGCTAGGGAGCGGTTACCGCCCTCTCACTGCTCAGGTGTGTGTTTCACCAAGCGAGAGCTTCGACCACACTGAAGTTCTTTTCTATTCGACGCCACCGTCTCGCAATGCATGAATGCGCTGTATCAAAACCCAATCCAGTGCAGACCTTTCCAGACGATGGCATTTTCCTTGCAGTTTGATGTTAAATACTCCCTGATTTGGCTGGGTAAAGGCATTGTGGATTATTATGATGCTGGACTATGTCGGCTATAAATACGCATGAATGGGTTCAAGTGAAACAGAAAAATAAAATGACATTCATGAAGAGAAGACGGTGAAGAATGGAAATGTTGAACCGGTGAACAGGTCGAGGCTCGCTATTATGCTCAGCGAGAAGCCATGCAGAGGATGAGAGAGGATAGCCACCAGCACATTCACCACGATTTGTTGTCAGGGATCTAGTTAAAGGACATATCTGGTTAAACATGAGAGAAACTATCGGGTTTTCATTTGTTAATATTGATATCCAGAATTGTAAAGATATTTAATATGCGTTGACAGTTTTATGTATCAGTTTAGATGAGATTCTAGATCCCTGATTGGCTCTTCACCGCTAGCCATAGCTCTACTCACCTCAGCGGTAGCCCACCTCACACCGAGCACAAAGACCCCAGTTTCAAGAAAGCTCCCTCAACAACGTCAAGTCGAGTCTGGCACACTCCACGGCGATACCACTGCAATGGCGCCCGTAATACCCTACACGTACATCCAGTGTCCGTGTTCCGATACCGAACTGTCACAAGCGCCTCAATCACAATCCTCCGACGAACCATCCTTTGACCCCCGCGATCCTCGATCAAACTACAGCCTCTATCCCCTCGAGTACCTGCTCTACTGCGAAGACTGCCAGCAAATACGATGCCCACGATGTGTCAATGAAGAAGTCGTTACATATTACTGCCCCAATTGTCTGTTTGAGGTTCCCAGTAGCAACTTGCGCAGCGAGGGTAACAGGTAAACAAACCCAACTAGAGGTCTGAGACCAAGCCTGACATATGCGCCTCTTAGATGTACCCGAAGCTGTTACCAATGCCCCGTGTGTATCGGTCCTCTCCAGGTCATGGCATTGGCCCCAACGGATTCGACACACCTAGGCACAGACCCCGCCTCGCATCATGGCGGGCCGTATGCTCTGTATTGCCAGTACTGCAACTGGACCTCGACCGAAATCGGTATCGACTTTGAACGACCCAGTGGTATACACTCGCAGCTCTCCAAGATCAATAATGGCGGTGATCTGAAGCTCACGGCGAGAGAGTTCAAGGAACGCCGCAAGGAGAACCCAGAGGAGCCACCACCGGCAGACAGCGATGTCGATACAGACTTGCAATTTGCCAATTTAAAGGCATTCTATCAGGCGCAGCTAGCAGACACCAACTCTTCTTCGAGCGGAGTGTCTTCGCTTAACGACAATGTTGGGTTTGGATCACCTGCTGCGCTAACCCGTATCATGGCTATGTACACCGGTCACAGTCATACTCGCCAGCGCAATGGCCCTTCAGATGTGATGCGTGAAGCTCTCACGACAGAAGAAGGTCTCAAAATGGCAAACCTGGATGAATCCGCCCAGATCAAAAAGCTACACCAAGAGGGTTGGGACACAACAGCTTCCATAGAGCAGAATCTCCAACAAGCAGAGGTTCAAAGATTCCAGGATGGTTTACGACCTATACCGTATCTCCTCCGAACAAAGCGTTCTAAGCGTTGCTCTGTGTGTCGACACATTATCTCCAAGCCGGAGAACAAGGTCACGTCAACACGTTTCAAGATCAAGCTCGTCGCCAAGTCGTACATTCCCACCATCGAGATCAAGCCTCTCAACCCCACAGCTGGGCCAGTTCCTACCACCCAGCGCCCTCAGATCCAAGAAGAGCGGCCTCTCAAGCCACTTAGGCCGCACCACTACATCATAACTTTCAGGAATCCTCTGTTTGACGGCATCAAGGTTACACTTGCTACGCCAAACAGTACACCTGGTCGATTCTCAACCAAGGTCACAATTCTGTGTCCACAGTTTGACATTGATGCCAACACAGATATGTGGGACGATGCTCTGAAAGACGACGATAGAGACAAGAAGCGAAAAGGTGAAGAGAGCAGTGGTCAGCCTGAAGCCGGTAAGATTTGGGAACGAGGGCGCAACTGGGTCAGCATCATCTTGGAAGTGGTTCCCCCTTCCCTACAACTTGACAAGCAGGAGGATAAGAGTCCTCTCAAGGAGGACGAGGATATTTTGGAGATACCCATGTTTGTGAGAATGGAGTGGGAGCCTGACTCTCAACAGGTTGATGTTGAGACAGCACCAAAGGAAAAGGATGTTCAGGAGAAGCGAGAGTTGGCTTATTGGTGTGTGCTCGGAGTTGGGCGCATCAGTCACGATTAAAGATAGAAAAGATATGCATGCACATGAGACACATAGATCTAGATACCCAAATGTTGGACGAGTCATGGACGGAAGAAGTGTTTAAGTTGTCTTGTCAAATCATACGCAGCTTGCTTGTACCATTTATCAAGCTACTCTCTTTAAGACGCCAAGCCCCTTTTTTGACCAACCAACCAAGTTAAAAGCACTCCCAGCCCTGATGAGGAAAATAGTGTGTTTTTCTTCTATTTCATCTCGAAGCAACCGCACTGACTTAGTAGTCGGCGGGACCGCTCTGAGGGAACTCGAAGTTGACGTTGCGGCCTGTCAATCGTCGGTAGACCTCAGAGTAGGTGTCGAGGCGGTAGTCAACACCACCACGCTCCTTCTCATCAAGGATGACCTTGAGGAGCTTGGAGCCGTCCTCCTTGGTGCGGACGCGCTTGCCGACGATCTCGACGGGGTAGGTGAGATCCTCGAGGATGGCGTCGTGGACGGCAGTGAGAGTTCGCGAACGGGGTCGCTTCTGCTTCTGGGTGTTGCGAGAGCGGGCAGATCGCTTGGGGCGGGGCAAGATGCGGCGAGAAGCGAGGATCAGGACATGGCGGTCAGAGAACTTCTTCTCGAGCTCACGGGTGAGGCTGTAGTGCATTAGTATGAGACTGAAAACTCAGGAGAGGAATATCTTACCGCTGCTGGACGCGGTGGAAGCCCTGCAGGGAAGGGACGGGGACAAAGATGACAATAGCCTTCTTGCCGTGGCCAACCTCGATCTAGTCAAGATCCCAAGTCAGCATGCGAGCTCCAGGACGAAACCTTGGACCGCTTCCCGTCCTGTTCCACAGAAGTCAATGATACTCCGGCTGACACGCCTCCGCCCCGACGACACGGGAGTTGCGCATCAAATCATCTCAATTATCTCAATATTCTCGAGATCGACGAGTTGTGCGCGCCGGGAGGCGGAGGGGCCATTGCAAGACGATTTCTTTCTTGTGTGGGAACAGGATTTCTCGAAAGGAGACCTAGGTTTTTTCTATTTGTTCATGGTATTCTCACCTCGCGGGCAGAGACGATCTGCAGAGGTCGCAGGGCAACCTTGAGGTCGGAGGTGTTGGACTCGAGGTCGTAGAGAGCCTGAGCGATGTTGGTCTCGAGCTCGGTGGGGTTCTGCCTCGAGGGGCTGTTGGGAGCGATCTTGTTAAGGGCCTGGGCGCTCATTTTGACGGCTGGTTCGACTACGTGGATTGACGACGACGAAGATTGAATGGTGTTGCGGGCCGTTGATAGTTTTTTGAGAGCGTAGGCAATTCTGACATGTCGCTAAATTGGGGTTTTCAAACCCTGTGCAACTTGTGGGCGGTCCGTGCGTCGACTGGGCTCTTAATTTGATGCCTGAGGCTGCAACATGAGCTTGAAGATGGGCCTCACCTTTTGGTCAGTGGGTCCTTTCACCAGTCGCCCAAAAGGGAAACCAACTTCACTTACACAGCATCCCGTGTTTCGTGGCTTGATACGATGAAAAGAAATGAGGTAACCAGTCGCACAGTATTTCACAAGCACTACTTCGAAATATGCATGATTTCAAAGCAGTTCAGCTTGAATCAAAGACAGGGAAGTTGTGTTACCGATGTTGCTCAACCACCCTCACATTCACTTCACTGGTAGAAATCTTCTCCGAACGGTCCGATGATGAAACAATGCTCCGTTTACAACATATCGTATGAAAACCTGATCTGACTCTATCCCGTTTATACTGTTACACATCTTAACCCTCACCGCCCTCGGGGTCCTCCTCATCCTCATCTCCGAGCTGCTTATCAACATCTTGCTGCACCTTTTCACCCGTGGTGTCCCTTGAGATCTCGGCAGCCTTCATACCGCCAGCCGTGAGCCACAAGAAGTGATTCGTCTTGAACTGGTCAATCTGGTTGAAGAACATGTGAAACCTGCCGTGTCTTGTTAGCCTTGTCCAACTTCACCATACGTCAGTACTTACGAGTTGTCCTTCTCCTCCACGGTGAAAATACGAGTGTAAATCTCTTTATCCTTGAAGGCTTGGATCTTGTCCTCGTAGTTTCCGAAGTCGATCGCCGGCCTTTGGAGAGTCTCCGTGGCCTTCCGGTTGTAGTTGTGGAAAACGGGTCGCTCAAGCAAGAGTCCGAGACCAGGGGCCTTAGGGATGGCCATCTTCTGGTTTTGGTAACTTTCATTGATACGCTCCATGGGAGTGCCACATCGGACAATCAAGCTAGCCAGGCCGACCATCTTTCTGATCTGGTGCATCATGAAACTCTGTCCGTGAACCTTGAGAGACAGCCATTCGGTGTCGCCGATGATGATGGGCTTGGGGTTGACGATGAATGACTTGATGAGTCGCTTGGCCGAGGGATCGAAGAATGACTTCTGAACAGTGTAGTTGTGGAAGTTTCTTGTGCCGTTGTACTTGTTGAGAGCCTCCTGGAGACGGTTCAGGCGCTCAGTGCTAACACGGTATCGTCGCTTTGCGGCGACGTAGGCAGCCTTGATGTCCCGAAGGGCGAAATCGACTGGACCGAGCTCACGGTTCTTAGGCTGGTGGCTCTCCAGGATAAGGCCAGGTTGTTGAGCCTCAGACTCTGTGGTCTGCTCAGCAGCCTCTCCAGCGGGTGCCTCAGCGGCAGGCTTCTCCTCCGTGGGCGCGTTCTCGGCTTTCGCAGCCTCCTTTCGTGCAGCAGTTTCTTCGTCGTCCATAACGTGTACTCGCTCCAACACGGCAGCCTTGGTCTCAGGGTCTAACCGGGCCAAAATGGGCTTGATCTCCTTCTCTTCCACTTCGGACCAGAAATCCTTGACATCCTCCATCTTGGCAGCCAACTCATCCTCAACACCATGCTCCTTAGCCAACTCGACCAACTTTCGGCCCAAGAAGGTCTCAGGGTGAGGGGGCAGAAGACAGTAGCTAGGCATAAGGTACTCGTACCATCTTGAGTCGCAAGTCTGGTAACAGCTGAAGGCGTTGTTTGTTCGCTGAATACCCCAGACTCGAATCTGTTCTGGTAGCTCGGCGTTGATCTTGTCGACAATATCCTCGTCCTCAATGATGAGCTTCAAGCTGATGACATTGCCAGCGGCGTGCACACCCTTATCCGTTCGAGCGCATCGGACAAGACTTGACTTCTTGGGATCGTCGGCATTGGCCTTGGAGATAGCGCCTGCGGCGACAAAAGCCTTGAACAAGTCGGCCTCAATGGTCTTCTCGTTGCCATTGACTTGCATGCCCTTGTAACCAGTGCCCGCATATCCAACCATGACAGCAACCTTTCGCTTGGGTCGTCGCTCCTCGGCAGCAATCTCATCCTTTGTGAAGGGGTTGTTGCTGTTCTCGCCATCAGCAGAATCGCCCTTCTTGTTCAGTTTGCGACGCTTGAACTCCTTGAAATCATCGTTCCTCTTGCGCTTGTCGCCCTTCTCACGGCTAATTTCTGGTTAGCGCCGTTGGCAACTGTACTCATTCCAGCAATTGAGGTGAAAGCTTACCCGTATTCTCCGCGTCCCTTCTCTGATCGTCCCTTGCCAGGCTTCCGGTGGTCATGGCGCGGGTTGCGACGGTTGCCATTGTCATTGCTTTTAGGGGCATTGTTAGAGTCGCCCGAGGGACGAGAGTCATTGGTGCTGCTCGCGGCATGAGCTTCGTTATCTGCCGCCATGCTTGCATCGGTTGCGACAAATCTAAGGGCAAAGATAGAGGAGGAGAAAAGGTGTAGCTATCGCGCGGGACACTTTTTTTGGACTGATTGACGACGAGATTTTCGATGCGGCTGGGTGGGACTTCCCGTTGCGGTCCCGGTGGGGGGGAGCTTGTCATTCAAATGGGGCTAGCTACCCTGGATCTCATGTAAGTGCTGCAGTGTGGATGTTGTTTCATTATTGTCCTGTTTATGAAGGTTATATAAGGTTTCCTTGTACTATGGTAGGGCGTTAATTCAGATTTTCTTGAGTATTGGTAGCTCTTTAGTCATCAATTTCATTCTCAGGCATTTAAGAGATTTGGGATATAAACTCCTGTTACAGCCCATGCCTCACTCGTTCAAAGAATTCTCTCACATTTGACAAAAAGTCCAAGATATGTTCAAGAGGATAACGAAATGGTCTCATAGAGGACAAGCTATAACAAGAAGTGGATGATGAATTGCCGATCTCGTTCATCAGGAAGACCTTAGATATAAAGAGTGATGCTAGCAATAGGTTGTGGCTCAAAACCAGATCCATTCTTATATGTGGAAGGTAGTCTCATTTCCAAATTTCCTGGTAGTTAATCTCAGTACTGAAATTTGGAGTGAGGTGAAACAAGTACTATTTCACCAAATGTCACAAGTCTTCGCTCAGCAATGCATACCAAGGTACTCATGAACCGAGTGGTATCAAGTGAGGAGCAATCGTACAATAGTCTACAATAACTGACAATAGGCAGGCAATAATCCTTTACATAACTACGATCCATCATGTCAGATAATCAGGGAGAATTCATGGTCCATGCCGTGCACCATTATTACTAGTGTCGAGGCCACTGCAAGGTTGAGACCATTCATATTCGTTCCATAGCAAAATATTATACACGTATGCCCTCCATCAGTTGAACGCTTTCACGCTTTAAAGTCTCTCTTAATAGTTGGAGCTTCGACCGGTATCAGAAGGAAGACCCTCCTCATCACCGGGCTCCTGGTAGGTACCGCTGGGCTGGGCAGCACCTCGAGTGCGCTCCTCAATGATGTTGCTGCTGTCGATAGCATCCTTGTCGTCACGCTCTGTACTATAATTAGACCTTATTGATTGGAAATATGAAGTGTATAAACATACCGAGTTGAGCATCAGTGTCGGCCTTGTCTGCGTCGATGGGATCTTCGACTCGATCTGAGTCGGTCTGCACAGGGATAGCCTCGTTCTTCTCCCCAGGGCGAGAAACGTAGGAGTTATCCTGGAACTCGCTGGAGGGAGCATCTTGAAGACCGTCGGAAGACATGTTGAAGTTGTTTGGGTAACTTGGAAAGTAATTGTGGTATGAGTTGTGAGTTGTGGATGAGCGTTGAGACTGAGAGAAGATGAGAACTAATTCCTGATTTTACCCAAGGAGGACGCCTATCTTATACATCTCAGTCCTACGCTTCAACTGAAACAATTTTTCTCATAGAGATTAACTATTCCGTCATGGCCTACAAAACCATCCACCTATCCATGACGACATTGACCGATAGTCGATTCAATGAATCATCTCACCAGGACCAACAGCACGGCTCGCTACTAGCCTTGCTGCAAGCACTTCCGACACCGGTCCCTAGTGCCCCTGATCTCTTAATTAAAAAAAGGGGAAATCTTCGATCCGAGAGGTCAATCGTATCGGATCTAGATAAGTCATCGCGTGGCTGGGCGATTGTGATGGGAGTGGTAAGCCTCTGACCGCAACAGACTCGCGATTTACATGAATCTGACGCGTCAAGTGGTTTATTTCATTGTCATTGTGTAGTGGAGTTCGATCTTGAGTGTTGTTAATGAGACAACGGCTGGGTTCTTATGAGCGATATCAACGATCGATGATGCTGAGTTATTGCTAGTCTTCGAATCGAGGTCAGTGCTTTATAGGATGACGATAGGTATGAGGATTTGTAATAAAGAATGACGGAAGAAGAAAATCAAAGACCTAAGTTTATATTCTTACTGTGAATTATTGACATAATTCTATCATAGATAAAGTCATGCTCAGAGGACATTCTGAGGGAGACCAGCTGGGCTGAACTCGACTTCAGTAAAGCTGCAGCTCTACCTGCGTAACCTAAGCTCTACATAAAAAGAGAAAGGAAAACGTCATAAACACCATTGCATCGCTTGCATCAAGTGAAAATATCAGGAAGCAGAAAATGCAAAAAAAACTCTTTGATGAGACTGGGACTCGAACCCAGGAGGATTGCTCCACCAGGAAATTGGTGTTAAGGTTAACCTTAACCTGGCGCCATAACCAACTCGGCCATCTCACCGAATCTTGTTGATGGAGCAACCAATTGCAAAACCAGCCTATAGACTAAGTGTCTACGCATACTGAGCTTCTAGATGTCTCTATTGGGTGGTGATCAAGTTGAGATGCATGTGAGATATGTCATTGAACAAGTCTAGTAAGACTTGTAAGGGTTACAGTGGTCATGCATGCATAACCTGACTGTGTCAGATGCAACGAATGACGAAGTTGTGCATTATCTTCATTGAGGGCAAAAGAAACTCCGCGAAACTCACCTACTCACCTACTCACCATTGAAGCATCAACATTGCATGAGAGTCGGGACTGGCCCGACCTCAGTATTGCGCCCGGCTTGAAACTCGATACAAAATATCTTCGATCATGATTCATAAGCCAACTCATTAAATATCATGCCCCTTGCAAACATTTCTAGCTGCAGATTTATGCCGGTTGCTTATATATCAGGGGCGAATCAGAAACACTAAAGAGACTGGATATTTGCTTTGTTTACGATTTCGCCACACCGACATGGAATGTCGCGATGCTCTTTGAAACAGGACTGCAGTGCGCGCCTAGAAGAACAAGGCAGGTAAGCAGGAAAGCTTGTGGTAGATGCTATCTATGGAATCTGGCATGTCCTATTGTAGATGGCCGTTAGGCATGGATGGGCACCCTGAAATCTGTGCGAGGGATGTGCCGCTGGATGGAAGAGAAAGTCCCGAGCATGGCTGCATGGGCATTGCGAATACAGGATATGACGATCATCAACTATGCCACCTGCATGCATAGTTGACTCCCCAGGTGTCGCTAGGTTCTAGATTGCGAAGTGAGTGATGACCAACGAAGGCCTGCACGAAAGGCCAGACATGGCCACATGAAGGGGAGAAAAGAGTTCAAAAGGGTTCCCCCAGTAGTAAGAATCATGGCATTGCCAAAGTTCATGTGCTCACTATTATGGTTCAGCGCCACGGCTGTGCCTGAGATGATGTGCTCAAGGAACAAAGTGAGCAACAAGGTCCCAAGCTGCCCATGTGACCAGCTAGTGGCCGTTTCAGTCAGTTTCGCCAGAAGTGAAATCCAAATCGCAGAAAGGTACGGAGGCTCCGGATGAATAAATTCTTTCCAGTTGCGTGATGGTTGATTAAGTGGTGATTTCTCAAAGGTAGAGTGGTTATTGATAAGCTGTCAGGGTCAGGATGTGTCGATTCGGATCTCGGGATGGCGAAAGACTCGTGATGACAACCACGATGATATTGGGCCGAGAGAGGACCAATTAACAAGGCAAAATCGCATCATATCAGGTGATGAGTTCTAGAACAACAAGCGATATTGTTTCAATTTTAGAACTTTGTCGAGAAGCAAAAGATTGGATTTGGGACTGATTGTGAATCCGGATTGTGGCTATTATTTGTGGCGCATGTTAAAAACCCAGATTTGTGACAACCTACCTATCGAAAAGAAAGAAGCCAAAAAGCATGATCCGCTGCAGGAAAGCAAAGAGGGGCAAAAAAGAAAAAAGAAGCCAATTCTACTAGGAGAAAAGAAGACGTAAAAAGAGGAGATACAGAAAGAGAAAATTTGACGATGGGGACTTTTTATGTAATAGGACAAGAACACGGCGGTACTCAAGGACCCATTTCCTTTCATCTACCGAGCAACACTGAGACTACAGTGTAAGTAAACATGAAGTGGATAGATGGCATTGTCAACGTGAGATGGCCAGTTCCATTACCATTGCTGAGGATTCCTGCGCCGTTAACAGAGGGTCTCAAAGGGTCCAAGTCTACTCCGTAATTCGGGCCCCGTTCTGGCGCATGAGTTGGTAGAAGCCAAGTCATAAATAGCGTCAGGGCCCTTGATGATGTTGTGCGAGGTCGTGCCTTGTTCCTGACAGAAGACTTTTGGTGAAATATCCGAATTCGATATCAATTCTCATGGCGAAGCTCAAGTGGCGAATGTCATCACTTTGTATCTCTAAGCAGAGCCTCCATCTTGACTTACACACACCGACTGCCGTGTTTGAGACCCACTTTTGCTAGATCAGCCGCTGATAACGCCATTCGGGACCCAAATTTGAAAGAGCTTATGCGAGATGATTGAACAGAATCAACTAGGCCAGACGCCTCAGGGCTGAAATGAGTGCGGACAAGTTGGCAGGGGGCAAGAAGATATGGTCGCACAAATGGAAGATGCATGTTGAGTGAGATATTGTTGATATCTACTCTGTATGCAGCTACGGAATGGAATACCTTAGTGATAGACTGATATGATCGCCAATGTGCCATTATCAAGTTCAATTGGCCAAAGCCAAAGTCGAGGTAGCAATCAAGGACCCTCTTTCCCTGTCACTCCCCCGCCATTTGTCCAAGCCGGACAGTTGGTGCAAAAATGGGACAAAAATGGGAATTGACAGAACTCAGCAAGGAAAGAGGGGCCCTCCCCGACGACCCGAACCATCCTTCTCTCAAGGTTGGCCAAACGTCACACATTCCATTCCTTCTTTCACACCACAAAACTTTGGTTGGCGGCGACACTCGTTACTGTACATTGTACAATCAAGTACTATACAATCAGCCAACCTCAATCCTCCAGACAACCCTCGGAGACAAAACAGCAAATCAAGTCCTGTCTCACCTCCTTCCACAACTCAATTAGCGTCTTTCGGAGCCAAGAACAATCAGCATTCTTTCGTCGCACCGCCCGTGACTGGGGTGTCTGAGTCTTTCAGAGTGCTGGGGTGGACCAACAAGCCCAGGCTCAGCACGCCATCCGCCAGTCACTTTGCCTCAGATCCTCTCAGAGACCAGAGGCTGACTCTTCCCCAGACGTGGCCCTGCGAGTTACGATATCTTACCTTCTCATCGCGCGACTCCAATCTAGGCCCTTGCTTTAATTTACAGTTCGGTACAGTACATACCTCTGTTTCTGTCTGCGCCGCGCCATGGAAAGCCCCTCGCTCGTCAACGGCCATCGGCTCTCCTCCGATCCATCTGGCGCAGCCCCCGGAAGCTCAACTGCACCTCTTTCTTCTATACCTACTTCATCTTCTGCTTCTCATACTGCTTCGGCTCCGAAAACAAAATCTACATATCGCCATGCTCCTGCGCCGTCCACAGAACTTGACTCAACCTCACCTCATCGTCCTGCTACAAACGGCGACTTGTTGAAAGTCTCCAACACCGACTCCGAACACCTCCAAGACAGCTCTCAACAACAACCCTCCAAAAACAATTGCGATAGACAACGATCCGACCAAGAAATCAATCCACGCCTCGTCAAAATGCCTTCCGAATTGGTCGGCAAGACCGTCAGCCCGTTCCTCAAGGAACATATTCCTGGTCTCTATGCACCTTTTGGCAAAGTCAAGACAGCCATACCTCTATCACCCAGTCCCAACAACACCACTACCATTCGAAAGAAAGATCCCAACAGCAAGTTTTGTTACCGTCATCGACCAGATTCAAAATGTCGACGTGCTGCCGACGAGACCAAAATGGGCTTCATTCAAAGTGTGAGTCTCGGCCTTCCCTCCGACTTCGACCTCGCCTAGCTTGTTTCTGGTTGTTGGTCGCCATATAAATATATACTAACATTCAATAGGAGCTTAACAGCCTTTCGTCCGCCGACCAAGAAGCCATCACCCACGTCTGGTCTCTCTTCTCCGCTGCTCCATCAAAACACCGTGAGTTGATGCTGCAGGGCATTATTACACAATGTTGCTTTCCCCAGCTCTCTACCGTATCGCGTGAGGTTCAGGAACAACTCAAAATCGATTTCCTTGCCGCCCTTCCCACCGAACTCTCCTACAAAATTCTATCATATCTCGACACAGTCTCGCTCTGTAAGGCCGCTCAAGTCAGCCGCAGATGGAGAAATCTTGCCGACGACGATGTTGTGTGGCATCGCATGTGCGAACAACACATTGACCGCAAATGCACCAAGTGCGGCTGGGGTCTGCCTCTGCTGGAAAGGAAAAAACTCATGGCGTGGAGTCGCCATCAACAAATTCACCGACAACCGAATGCCGCCGACGTGGTAGAGATCGACGATGAGGCTGAGACACAACCAAGCGATTCACGAAAACGACAAGCTGATGACGAACACGAACATGATGATAGAGTCGCAAAACGCTCACGAGTAGCTTGTGGGAGCAAGTCGCGACAGCAGCTTGAGCAAGAGCGCAAGTTTCGACCATGGAAAGATGTTTATCGCGACCGTTTCAAGGTGGGGTACAACTGGAAGACTGGTCGTTGTTCCATCAAGACCTTCAAAGGTCACGAAAATGGCGTTATCTGTCTCCAGTTCGACGACAATATCCTTGCAACCGGGTCTTACGATACGACGATCAAAATATGGAACATCGAAACTGGAGAAGTGATGCGCACACTTCGGGGACACACATCGGCAGTTCGCACGCTTCAGTTTGACGATTCCAAATTGATTAGTGGTAGCTTTGACAAGACCATCAAGATCTGGAACTGGCAGACGGGAGAGTGCTTAAATACCCTCCAATGTCACACCGAGGGTGTCCTGTCGGTCCACTATGATGGCTGTACGTTGGCATCTGGCTCCATCGACAAAACGGTCAAGGTGTTTAGCTTTGATACCAAGCAAACATTCTGTCTCCGAGGCCATACTGACTGGGTCAACCATGTGCGAATTGACTCACCCTCCCGCGTTGTTTTCTCTGCATCAGATGATCTCTCAGTCAGGCTTTGGGATATCGACTCAAAGCAATGCATTAAGACATTCCTAGGCCATGTTGGTCAGGTTCAACAGGTTCTCCTGATGCCTGCGGACTTCGAGCCTGATGAGACGCCTCATTTGGATAACACTGATGCTGCATCTGTGTCGAGCGGCCGAAGCAACAGCCCGCCTGCAGCGACTTCCGAACAGCCAGTCGATGCTCGGGCGGCATATGGTCCGGGATTCACATCCGACCCCGACCGGCCACTTCCCCCGCGCTACATGCTCACTGGTGGATTGGACAACACTGTCCGCCTGTGGGACACTACTACTGGCAAGTGTATCCGCAGTATGTTTGGCCATGTCGAGGGTATCTGGGGCCTTGTGGGCGACACTCTCCGTGTAGTCACAGGCGCTAATGATTCCATGACTAAGATCTGGGAGCCTCGCTCTGGAAAGTGTGAGCGCAGCTTCACTGGTCACGCCGGACCTGTCACCTGCGTTGGTCTTAGTGACAGTCGCATGGCAAGTGGTAGTGAAGATGGAGAAGTTCGACTGTATAGCTTTGAGGGTGAGCGCGTTGAAGAGCGCGGCACACCTTCTTAGGCACAAACCTATACGGACATTCCATCTCTCATGATGTCCTTTTTTTTTTTTTAACTGAAACATTTACGATTCCCCGAGATATAGCGCTGACAGATGAGTAGCCACATATTGTGGCTCTCCTTTTGTACTTCTCTTTCTGATAGCATTTGGCTTTCAACATTTCACATTAGCGGGGGTATTTATACAGCGGCGAGAGTCGCTCATACTGGATATGGTTACATTTATCGGATTTGGGAGGGAATGAACAAGTCCTCGAGTTATTCAGTACCGAGGCGAGGCTTAAGAGTCCCTGGAGTTATTGGTTGGGATTGAGCTGTGGGATGGCGCTTACAATGGAAATTTCTTTCACAAGATTATAAGGACGGCCTTATGAAAATGGTTGGCAGGGGGGTCGACAAGTTAAACATGTAAGCTAGTTGATATGAGCTTAACCTCAAGACTAGAATGAAGCTGAAAAATATCGATCAAATCTGGATCTCCTTATTAAGTGATGTCTGAACATGCTCTATCGACTTCGAAGTTGCAGCTAGATAAGATAGTCTTGAATCATATTACCTTCTTTTCATCACTGCCAGAACCATACCTCCAGTGTTCTTGGGCATCTTTATATAAGGTCTACCCCAGAAAGTGCATCGTCATAGCAATGAACCGCAGTCTCCTGAAGGAATCGATGGACAGTTGCCGATGTCGGCAGAGTAAATGGTTGCAATAGTATCAAGGAAATAGTCACAGATCTCGAGCCGTGGGAATAATTAAGTATGTTCTTCAATATATTTACGATGAGATCTTGACTGATAAGTAAATATTAGGCTCACTCACTATCAGAGAATTATTTGAATGTTATTAACTATATATTTATTCTTGCGTTCTTGGCTTTTCACAACTTGTAAGTGTCGATTTGGTCGTTTGATCAACGGCCCTGAAACTTATCACGAATAGTAAATTCTGCATTATAGGAACAATGCATCAGAGTTATTGGTAGGCAGTGAAGCCTATATA
Source organism: Fusarium austroafricanum (assembly GCA_012932025.1). NCBI lineage: Eukaryota > Fungi > Ascomycota > Sordariomycetes > Hypocreales > Nectriaceae > Fusarium > Fusarium austroafricanum. Next base: position 16,326 of record JAADJG010000060.1, on the reverse strand, counting down.
ATAATTTACTAGGTACCTAATTATCCAATCGGTTTCGTTGACGTGTCTACCCGTTTGCTTCCCGTCTTCGATTATCATATCTCCTTGACCCTTGCCGCCGGTGTCAATAGGGTGAAGCCGTCCGTGTAAGCGGCAAACAGCCCAACGCCTTTGACTACAATGCAGTGTCCAACAAACTGCAATAAATCTCATACCCACAGCTATATAAATTAGGAAATGGGAGCTCTTGTGGCGTTCTTCCCCCCCCCAACCATCCTAGGAATCGGGAGGAAGTGGTAAGTCCTCAGTATCTCAGCACTGCTATTAAAGATACCTGCTATTAACGATATTTAGGTCATTATGTGCAAGCCGGTTCGATACGTGTATCCTGACTGCGGTCACCCTGTCGATTCTGACCCAGACAAATGGATCGTGGAGAGCTGTTTAACTGCAATCTCGCTCAACAGAGACTGTTGGATTCCTAAGGGTCTTCCGGATGAGTACATTGAGAAGAAGCCTTGGCCTAACAACAATCTTGGCTTTTGCCCTATGTCTCATAAACCTCAGCAAGTTGAGGAAGTCGAGTCCATGGTTGAGGACATACAGACGGAAGACATCGTTGCACATGAAGAGAACTACTACAACTCTACAGCTCTCGAACCTTCGATCCAAAGCGAACATCAACCCGAGGATCAGGACCAAGATCAAGAAGAACCCGAGATCGAGAACCACGAACATGACGATATTCCCACTCCTCAAGGAATGATTTTTGACGAACAAAAGCTCATTGGAAACAAACACATCTTCCGCGAACTAGAACCCCTCCACCTAAACAGCAACGAGCCTCTCCTTATCGACGAATTGCCTCTACTCGACGCTGACGAGATGAACCGCTTCGAAGCTGCTATCTGGCAAGACTATCAACCTGTCATCACCGACCAAGACATCGCCAACATCGTTCAGGTTCTTGAAGAGACTGCCGATGAACTAGCTATTGCGTCAGTGGAGGATAACTTGGACTGGGCTCTTGTCACAGCTGTGGATTTGAGTGTCCCTGTTGATCCTTTTTATGAGAGCGAGGACGACGACTTTGACATCGACATCGACATGGTGTGGTTTTGATTCTTGGACTCGAAGATCTTGGAATGGGCATGGGATAAGGATTGCCACCATGGGATAATGAGACAATGGATTAGAACATTGAGCTCGGGCTCAGCTTGATATTGGAAGCGCAAACAGGTTGCATGGCGTGGAGTTGAATCTTCTTCTCTAGTTGCTTTCATCGGTTGAAATAAACTCTTGGTCTTCACATGGCGTCCCTTGAAACTTGAGAACATGACTCCAAAGAAGACCTGCAAGGCATGACAGTAGATGAAGGACTGCCTGTAAAGTTTGCTTAGGTATTGAAAGGTCATAGATGAAAAGACCCTTGGTGTTGTTAATGAGCTTCCCACCCAAAACACAGCATGAAGATGATAAGCAAGAGCTAAAACAACAGCACGACATTATATGACATTATATGAAATACATCAATTAGGGGTACCAATCATAAAAATACATAACAGCCGGTCATCGTCAAACACAAATGAGATCCAAATCCCATCAAACGCACCAACAAAACATCCATCCTATGTCTGTTCTTGTTCTTGTTCTTGTTCTTGCGTGTCCTGCACCTTTACTACCTCCTTTTCATTTCATTCTTGCGATTTCCTCCGCATCATCCATGGCATTAAAACGATCGTCATTTCATCTAGGGTATCGTCCAAAAGAATGTTCCTCCTAGTCGGGCTATGTCGCTTACAACTCATCCTTTCCACGCTTGAAGCTCTTCTTGGCGGCTTCGGTAGCCTCGCTGGCTGCGCTGCCGACAGAGGCCGCAGCTTCGTTGGCTTGGCTTCTGATGCTTTCAGCGTTAGCAGCAGCAGTGGAGTAAGCTCTCTGGAATCGGGACAGGACGCTCTCGGTGAAAGAGGGTTCCTTGCCACTAATGAGCTCAGAAACAAGTTCGCTCACGGCTTCGTATTGCTTCATAGCCTCAGCTGAGGCAGTCACGGCGGATGCAGCAGCAGCTTCAGAGGCGGCAGAGGCCTTGTCAGCAGCAACACCGGTGGCCTTGGTAGCATATGAGCTGGCGTCACCCCAGACGTGCTCGTACCAGGCGATCTGAGTGGGCTCGCCATAAACCTGACCACTGATCTGCTCAACAATGTTGTTCCAGGATTCTCCGATAGCCAAGCCAGCGGCTGAAATCTGCTCATTGGCAGCATCAACAACCGAGGAGATCGAGTCGTCAACGGCATGAGCAGCTGACTTGACAGTGTCGCCAGCAGCCGAGTAAGCAGATCCTGCAGCTTCGCCTGCCGCCTGGGCAGCAGAAGCAGCGGACTCACGAGCCACAGAGGCTACAGAGGAGGCAGATCCGGCAAGGTCAGTAGGAGTGGGGGTAGCAGTCAAGGAAGAGAGAGCAGATGACGCGCCAGCCAAGAATCTAGAGTATCGGTCTTGGGCGATACCAAGGCCAGCATAATAGTTCATTTTAGCCTGCTCATAGTACTTCTCAGGAGCCGAAGAAGGTGTAGGGGTAGCAAGTCCGGCGGCGATGAGAGCACTCTGATACTGAATCTCAGCCCAGAGTCGGCCTTCGTTGAGTCTCTGCGAAGCAATAGACTCAATTCTCTCCCAGTCAAGCCAGGTGGGCACGGTAGTAGTAGCTGGGAGCTGCTGAGCGGCGGTTGTAGCAGCCGACTTGGCCTTGTCGAGCTGGTCACCAGCAGCGGAGACTGCCTGGTCGTAGGAAGACGAGACAGAAGACAGGAGTTGGTCATGAACAGGCTTGGGAGTTCCATAGATCTGAGCAGAGACAACCGAGAGAGCGCTCGAGTACTGTGCAGAGGCACGAGAAACGGCGTTGGAGTAGACAGACTGCGCAGCATCGGTGGCGCTGGCAATCGCGTCGGTATCAACGTAATCATCAAGGACGATCTGTCGGTGAGGGACCTCTTGAGCCGCAGCACCGAGGAAAGCAGGCTTGACTTGTTGATGTTGGTCAGAAAGGGGGGTCTCGTCGCGGTGCATCACAGGGTCCTCCTCAATCTCAACGAGTGGCTCCTTGTCACTCGCCGCAAGGGGCTCTTCACTGCCATTGCTGACTACGGAATAGGTGTCACCGATAAGCTCTTCAGTTGCTTCCGAGGCAAGGGGGGTCGACATACTGCTGTCTTCTGACTCTGCGACATTGGTGGGCTCGATCACTTCTGAGAGCTCGCTGGACGCCTCTTCGATAACGGGGGCGGCAGACTGGGAGACCGTGGAAGAGAGGGACTCGACCTTCTCTGAGGCTTCTTCGGCGATGCTGCTGGCGCTCTTCTCTCCCTCGAAGATGAGGCTGGAGGCGTCGCTGGCGATAGATTCGGCGCTGCTTGAAACGGCTGAAGTAGCCTTCTCAATCACGTTAGGTTCGTCAACGACAGACGAGGCGCTGGAAATACTCTTGCTGGCAGAGTCGACGATTTCGGAGGCTCCCTCTTTAACAGGCTCTGCAACGGATGCGACAAAGTCCTCCAAGTTTTGCTCAACCTCATGGGCCTGCGATGTGGCCTCCTCAACAACCTCCGAAAGGCTGGAGGCAGCACTATCATCCTGAGCTGGGGTCTGACTCTCAGCTTCCTTTGCTGCAGCAATAGCCTGCTCGGCAGCAAGCTTCATGGCATCGGTGTCGAAATTGTCTGAGGTGTCTCTCGCAGGCACCTTATAGCGGGCAACTTCCTTAAGACGGGCCAGCTCCTTGGCAGCAACAGAGGCAATTTCCATTCCCTCGTCCTCAACTCGTGCAGCGGCATCCTGGGCTTCGAGTAGAGCTGGGTGGGTGACAATCAATTGCTTCAACTGCTCAGTCCACTGATTGAGTGTAGCCTTGAGCTCATGGTACTTGGCCCAGTCTTTATACGTGATGCCATCAGTCCATGCCCACCTCATACCGATCTGCTGCAGGGCGAGGTTTCTAGTCTCGTCGAGCACTTGGAAATGAACATCGGCAACGGTGATCACAGTCTCCTTGAGCTCCTCGTCATAGCCTTGGCGCCACTGTCGAATGGCCTGGGCCTTCTGCTTGATGGCCATGCCTGAGGATCGCACAGCGGAAACAATCTTGTCGTTTATCTCAGCACTATCAGCGTTCGATCCGGCAAGTTCTGAGATCTTGCTTCGCAGACCGTCGAGTTCTCGGTTAATTGTAGTGTCAAGGTCTTCAAACAGCTGTTGGCCATTAGTGTTGACGTTCTCTTCAATCATACGCTTGGCAATCTCGTCAACGCGGTCTTCCAAGTCAGTGGCACCCTCATCGGCCTGGCTAGCAAACTTGGTTTGCCAAGTCTCCAAGTCCTGAGCCACCATCTCTCGAGCCTTCTTTCGCTTCTCACTCTCACCCTCAGTGGCAGGAGGAGCTTGAACAGGGTTGACGTATTCCTGGGAAGCAGATTCGACTTTAGGTTCAGGGCTCTCAGTGGCAACAGGGGCTTGAGATGACGAAACTTGAGAGGAAGTTTCAACAGACGAGGAGCTCTGAGGAGCGGGCTTCTGGAAGGACGAGACAGTTGTTCCGGCCGTGTGGCTTTGCCAGGTTAGATATGATGCCAATCGTATGGAACTGAGATTATCTTACCTTGAAGAATAGTTCTCCTGGATAGGCTTGGTCTTGGCCTTGTAACGTCCCAGGCGCTCACCAATACGGACAAGCTGTGGCTCAACGTTCTTGACATAGACAGAGCGGACATGAGGCCAAACGTTGTTGTCGATGAAGACATAGGTCTTGTTCCAGGTCCAGTAAGCCGTGGGAAGCGCAGTGTTGGTAGTGAAGTCGGAAGCTGCGTCATAACCTCGAATAGCATACGGGTGAACGAATTCATAACCCGGCTGCAAATACTCGTAGTAGACTTGCAAGCCATTGGTACGGGCGATCTCGTAGTATGGGCCAAGCTTCTCAGCAGCTTGGTTCACGTGAGGGCCAACGGATTGGTCATAATGCGCACGCGCAAGAGCCTGGTACTTGACAAGTTGGGGTCGTCCGTTCTTCTCCCACTGAGCCAGAGTGTGCGCCTGCGCCTTCTCGACCCAAGGAGCTCCATACTGAACAGCATATCCGCGAGCGGGCTGCCAGACCTTACTATCAACGGTCTCGTAGTAGGGGCGGGCAATCTCGACGTAGGGCGCTGCGTATTGGTCGTAATAAGGTTGAACATGAGGCAGCACGGTGTTCTTAACCTGAAAATAGGGTTTACAGATCGAGGGAGAGGTCTCGTTGCACTCCTCGATTGATGAGGGGCATCGGAAGAGGACAGTAAGGATGGCGGCCCATGTCGCGAGTCTAACGTAGGCAGGTCAGCTTAGGTGTGCTTGGTAGCGAAGGTATTTGGATGCGATGATGCGAGAAAAGATGGAGAAAAGCTATCAAGACAGCAACAAGATGCTATGATGACGCACAAGAGAGACATACCTAGCTACAACACTAAAAGTCCACGCAATAATACTTCTTCTCTGCTTGATTGGTCTTCTGCGACCAGCAACAGCTTTTCCATTGGCTTTGCCGTTCATGTGGCCGTTGCCGTTCATGATCGAGCCGGCGGACTCGGCCATGATGAGGAGCTAGACACGCGCTGCGGTCAGTGCAATCAATTATGGTAGTCGATGGAAGCGAGAGCCAAGGTAGGCGAGCGAGCGGTAGCAAACACTTCAGTGATCAGCTACTCGTGAGGATGCACCGTGAACGAATATGTTCTCTGCGGTGAGAAGAGCCTTGAGCAAAGTCAGGTCAGGTCAGGGTTGCAGAGAAATTTATTAGGTCGACATGGGAAAGTTTTGGAAGCTTTGGATGATTGAATATGGCGTACCTGCAGGGGTTGCGTACTGTAAAATACTGGTGCTGGTAGTGATGCAAGCGAGAGGTCTTGGAGCTCTTCTGCGACACAATTCGAGACACAGGCGAGACAGTGAAAGAAAGCAGCCGAAATGAATTTGTCGAGCCCTTGGCGATATTATTGAGGAGGAGAGATAGAAAATAAGATTACCACTAAATAGAGGAGGGATAACTACAGTGAAGTCACAAGTTGACGTCGTTCCAGTTGTGCTTGTGCTGCCTTGCCTTGGCTGGAATCCATCGAACCTAGAGTGGCAGATCTCTAACGTTAGTACGCACATCACTTCTGTAGAGTGGTGTCATCCATCCATTCATCATAAATTATCCTGCTCCCCCCGCCAAGGTTAGCGGTTCACTGTCGGTGCATTATAAGCTGCAATCATCCACATACATTGCTTCTTCTCCTGCAGCTTTCAAACAGTTGCATGGCTGCGACGTCATCCAGGACCACACAAGCTTGCTTTATCCGAACGCCCTTTGATGCCACAGACATGATTACGCGCGGTGATTGGCTGGCATGGAACTCAGATATAAACATTGAGCTGAAAGGTCAAACATAATACGTCAGGGGTGCTAAAAAGGTGTCAACAATGGTTCATCAGTCACTGATCAGTGTATAAACTTTACCCAGACCAAACAAGATGAGAACCAAAAGCTTCCTTCGAGACTTTGACAGCCTGACCTAAACTTACTGTCCCGAGTTGGTCGGCACGGCTCATGCATGCAGCCGATTATCGTTTCCCATGTGATAGCGTCTCAGTTGGACAGAAAAAGAAAATGAATGCGAATGCTCCGAAACCGTGTAAATAGTAGAACCGTCTCAGATTTGCTTATCATAATGGAGGTATGGAAGAAACAATTCTAGAATCAGCACTATTAATATCATCCTTCTTACCTGAAACTCTCTTTTGTTACTCTGTATATAAAGTGTCTTTGGCATAAAGTCATTTCTCATCGCTTTGAAAGAAGGCTCTTTATTCTATCATCATTTTGTCCCCCCCATAAGTAGTAGCCAGCCTGTCGTCTTTGTGCCATGACATCAACCAGTTCCTTGCGTTGGATGCTGGCACGTGAGGTCTTTGCTCTGTCGCTGCCGGAATATTACTGCCCCGGTCCCGGTTCACTCTAACGCATTAGCAAGGCACCTCCGCGGGTTGGGTTCAGGTTAACTCAAACTGTGGGGGGTGGCGGTTAGCGGTTCCTTCAACACGGGCAATTATTAACAACCACGTCTCGTCTCTCAACACTTTGAGGCGATCTTGATCTTGATCTTGAGACCTCAACTTCTTGCGATAACATTTCTCTCCGTGACCTAACGCAGGAATTATATACCTAACGCTCTATTCGATTCAAAGACCTTTATTAACTTCTAAACCAAATTATACTTCTTTTACATCGACCGTCGGCACATTGTCCGTCTCTCCGGTTCTGTCTTCGCCTCCATTCAGACCCCTCGGATTCTACTCGGGTAAGCGGCGCATGCTCCCATCAACAGACCCCTAAAATAAGCCCCTCGTGGGCGCGATCGATTTCTTCCAAATCGCCTTCGCCGAAATATAATTGTCATTATGGAAGACCCGGCTACGATCGCCAAGGCTAAGGGCCTTCACCGAACCTCGACTCGATCCGACGACCTGCAACAACCTCAAGATGCCGCCCCTAGTATCTGTCGAATATGTCGAGGCGAGGGAACTCCAGAGGAGCCGCTGTTCTACCCATGCAAGTGCAGCGGTAGTATTAAATACGTTCATCAAGATTGTTTGATGGAGTGGCTATCCCATTCGCAGAAGAAATACTGCGAGCTCTGCAAGACATCTTTCCGATTTACCAAGTTATACGCCCCCGACATGCCTCAGTCCCTTCCAGTGCATATCTTTATCGGACACATGGCCCGATACTTTCTGCAAAATGTCCTGGTTTGGCTTCGTGCTGCCATGGCTATCAGTGTATGGCTTTGTTGGTTGCCCTACTTTATGCGATCAGTTTGGTCATTCATGTTCTGGATCAGCGATGAGGGATTTGGAAATACCGCCATGACGTCCCGCGCCAATGATACGACAGCATTAACAGGAACCTCGGCCCTTGGAATGTCTTCGTACCCTTTTGATATCGATACATGCCCTGCAAGCCCCCTATTCGTTTCGAATACTACTCCGGCTTCTGCCGCCAAGACACTGCTTGAGGGTCTATCGGAACAGAATATTTCGGATTTCTTCATGCGAATGATTACAGGTTGGGGTGTGTCTGTCAAGTCCGACCGCCCCGATGCCGCCGCCAACACGACACCCGGTTCCATTTCCATCCCGCCTACTTTGCTTGGAGAAGTGGGATTCTTGAACAATCTGACTCGAAATCCAACTGTCAATCGAGCAATCATCTCCGTTCTTGAAGGTCAAATCATCACCGTCTTGGTCATTGTGTGCTTCATTCTCGTTATCCTCGTAAGGGATTATGTTGTTCAGCAGCAGCCAGAGATGAACATGCGTGCAGCCTTTGCAGTCCCTGAAAACCCCATTCCGCAGCAGGAACCAATGCTTGTTCGGCCCGAGGATGTGGGGGATCTTCGAGGCCCAGATGAATCAGACGATGAGACCCTCGATACCGGAGACCCTTTCGCGAGCGCGAGCGATGTTGATTTTGCGGTCCAGGTTCAAGCCGATACGCATCTACGTAGGCGAACGAATTCCGAGCTCATCGTCCCACAAGGTCTTATGGAAACCGTTATCCCTGAGGCAGGCCCTGCTGAACCTCAGCTACCAACAGAGATTAGTCCCGCAGAGGAACGTGCTAGTGTTTACGATTATCTGCGGATCTATCGTCAAGCTGATGGCGATGCTGAAAAGATTCTGGCGCTTATCTACGAAGAGGGGCTTGAAGAGAAGCTCTCGTACTGGGTTGACGTCACCCGTCGAGCTCTTCACGACGGAGATGACAACCCTGAAATTGATATTCATCATGATACAACCGCTAGCCGAGAACGAGCAGGAAGCTTTGGCTCCACTGCCGCCAGTTCATCACGAAAGGCCTATACACCCGGTTCTGATGACTTTCCCACACCAATGGATGCTCCCGGCGAGTCCTCTTCCAGCAAGGGTAAGGAGAAGGAAGTTTTGCCACCTCTGCCTGATCAAGATTTCGAGACAGGCTCATGGAGGTCGGGCTTTTCACCAAGTCCTTCTCGACCTCGTGCTGTTTCGGATGGTCCTCAGCTAAATGACTCTGTTAATCCTCTCGCCAACAACAGCTGGTCATTCGCAGGGCTTCCTGTTGACACCCCAAAGGAAGGCACATCAGCCGCTCCGCAAGAATTTTCCGAGCGGTCGGTATTCAACTATGATAAGGATGAAGAAATTGCCCAACGTTTAATTGATGATTACGTTGACAGTCACCCTGCCACTTCGCCTAACTCGAGAGAAATCGAGAATGTGCCGTCGCCACAGATTGAGCGTACTGGAACGTTTGGAACCCCAGTACCGCAGGCTCCAGCTCCGATCGATGCAGGTCAAGAAAATGATCGTCCCGCTGGGTTGGTTGGTAGAGTCACCGATTTCATGTGGGGTGATCTGGATGATCAGCAGCGAGCTGGGCCAGATGCGAATGCTGATGGTCTCGTCGCCGCCCAACCAGACGATACTGATGGTTGGGAGACTGAGCTTGATGACGCTCACCAAGAAGCGCCCCCTCCTGATGCGGACGTAGCTGAGGACCCCGAAGAAGCTGAGGATCTGGGCGATGCTCCTGGCGCCGGTCTTGACCAAGAGGCTATGGAAGATCTAGAAGACTTCGAAGGTGTCATGGAGCTCATAGGGATGCGCGGACCTGTCGCCGGACTCTTCCAAAACGCCATTTTCTGCGCGGTTCTCGTCTCCGTAACAATCTTTGCTTGCATTTTTGTTCCTTACAACTTTGGCCGTGTGAGCGTATGGGTTATCGCCAATCCCATGCGTCTCGTTCGCTTGATCTTTGAGTTCTCGAAGCTCTTGCAAGATGCTGCTGTCATGGCTGCAGGATTTGGTCTATGGGTCGTCATTAATTTGATCGATATGTTCACTGGTCTTATTGGGGGTTTTGTCGGCGCTCAAGTTTTAACAGCGAGAAAAGCTTCATGGTCCCTCTGGACTAGTGCGGGCTCACGAGTTTTGGACTATACTTTCATGGATCTTCCCATGTCTGCAGCAGAGATGCAGAACTTTTCTGCCATCAGCCACAGCGCACTTCTTGCTGTCAAAAGTAACATTGGTGCCCTCTTCACACTCATCAGCAAAGTCTTGGGCTTCGTTCTCAGCGGCAGTTTGTTCTCCAGTGGCGTGTCCATGGAATCTGTTAGAGCGGCAGCTGATGTAGCCTGGCCCAAGATCACCGCTCTCTCCTCTGCGCTATTGAAACCCAACTCATGGGTGGTCAATCTTGGGGAGCCGGATGGACCGCTCTCTGTGAATCCTGAGCTGGCTCATTGGTCCGGCCTGGATCGCTTCTGGGCCATTGCAGCAGGCTATGCAACCCTGTTCTTCTTTGGGGCACTTTATCTCAAGCGTGGAAGTCCATTCTCTCGAGGTCACATTCTGCAAGCCTGGGAAGCTGGTATTATCGACACATTACACCAGGCCAGCGGAATCATGAAGGTCATAATGATTATTAGCATTGAGATGCTTGTCTTCCCACTTTACTGCGGACTTCTCCTGGATGGAGCCCTACTTCCTCTGTTCGAGAACACGACTTTTAAGTCTCGCCTTCTTTTTACCTATAATTATCCCCTCACTTCTGTTTTCGTTCACTGGTTTGTTGGTACTGGATACATGTTCCATTTTGCCCTCTTCGTATCGATGTGCAGGAAGATCATGCGCCAAGGCGTTCTCTGTAAGTTCTCCCGGACTTTGACAAAGAATACTAAGCTAATACAGATTCACAGACTTTATTCGCGACCCAGATGATCCTGAGTTTCATCCTGTGCGTGATGTTTTGGAGAGAAACCTAACTACACAGTTGAGAAAAATCCTCTTCTCAGCTTTCGTGTACGGTGCGCTGGTCATCGTATGCTTGGGTGGCGTTGTCTGGGGTCTGTCTTATGCAGTTCCAGGAGTTCTCCCTGTCCACTACTCGTCCAATGAACCAGTACTAGAATTCCCCGTGGACTTACTTTTCTACAACTTCCTCATGCCTCTTGCCGTCAACTTCTTTAAACCTGGAGATGGACTTCATGCCATGTATACCTGGTGGTTCAGGACTTGCGCTAGGGGCTTGCGGCTCACTTACTTCCTCTTTGGCGAACGAAAGATCGACGAAGAGGGAAGCTTGCGTTTGGGCAATGCTCGAAGAAACCAGCGACTTCCGTGGTACAAGACCTTGTTTCTGGAGTTAAACACCGGATACCGTGTTGTACCCAAGACTTGGGCCGACTTCTTTGACGGAGGTGACGCTAAGCCGAGGGCACCCCTGAATAATAGTGAGATTCGCTCGCTTACTCGACACAAGAATCATCTCAAAGACGCAAACCAGCTTGTTGAGAGTGGCCATTTTGTTCGCGCACCTGCATCAGACCGAGTCAAGATACCTAAGGGCAAGAGGGTCTTTCTTGACGTCGATGAACATGGGCGAAGAAGCGATGGGCAGGAAGATACCGATCTATACGCCAGCAACCAATACCAAATGGTCTATATTCCACCTCACTTCCGGGCGCGAGTCTTCCTCTTCATCCTGTTTATCTGGCTCTTTGCGGCGGTTACAGGAGTCGGCTTCACCATCATACCCCTCGTGTTTGGTCGACGCATGTTTAAGATGCTGATTCCGCAACACATTCGAACAAACGATATTTATGCCTTCAGCATCGGCGTTTACGTTGTGGGTTCTGCAGCTTATCTGGTCTTCCACGCTCGCAGCGTATGGACAAAGATCCAGAATGGGTTCTCCGCCGCCCGAGAGTCGCTGGCTGCTGGGAACCTGGAACGCCGCGGCGCTGCAGTTCTGCTGCGTGGAGCTAAACTACTTTACGCCTACTTTTTCCTCCTTGTTGTTTTCCCACTTCTTATCTCGGGACTCATGGAGCTATATCTTGCAATTCCTCTTCACACCTACATGTATCCTCCCACTGCAGCGTCAGTCCAAGCGTCACGAGAAGGAGGGCCTGAGGCGAGTCGACATACGGTGCGTGTCATCCAGGCCTGGACACTTGGCCTACTTTACTTGAAACTGGGTGCTCGAATGATCACATCCATGTTCCCAGAGACTCGCCTTGCTGTTGCAGTCCGGACGGTATTGCGAGGCGGGTGGATCCAACCCGACATCAGCGTCTTGACCCGAGCTTTCGTCCTCCCTGGTCTGGCGATTGCCGGGGCTGCCATCTTTGGACCCCCAGCCCTTACCAGCGCTCTTATTAAGTACAACATCATCCCAGGCATTGATGCAGGCGAGAAGGAACTTGTGGAGGCTGCGCGACTTGCAATAATTTATCGACATTCATACCCAGCTGTTGCGCTGGCAGCATTGTTGGTCAAGAACGCTATTGGTCTAGTAAAGGTGTTTAATGGATGGACAGCGCGCATCCGCGATGAAGCGTACCTCATTGGAGAAAGGCTGCATAACTTTGGGGCGGCTGCTGCAGGTGCGGGAAGAGTCAGAGGTGCATGGAGAGCTGGAGGGGCAAGACTATGAAGAAGCGGTATGATTGAGGCGGACACATAGACAAGCAAACTAGCCAACTAACGATAGAGAGCGAGAGGCCTTTGTGATAGATAATTAGCGTATATTTTTTAACATGAACCACTCATCACTTACCGTTACTTCAATTCAATTAGAGTGCATAAGCGTGCAGGTGAACTATGTCATATCGGCTCGATTTTGTGGAATGAAGCCACGAACATGCTACGCTGCAAGAGAGTGGGTATGTTTAGTGTATACTACAACAACAACAACAACAACAACGGATTCGTCCAGGTGATGGCATTGTTGTGTGTAGGTAGTCTGCAGCTATTGGAATATTTTACTCTTTGGTTCTTTGAGGTTCTTTTTTCTTTATTCTTACCTGTCAGAGCTGTCATGCAAAAGTGACGCACATGCATGCCTGTCTGTCATGCTGAATTTAATCAATACCGCTTCTATTCATAGATTCCCTTCAGGTTATGAAACTGGCTCGCCCCGAGTCTAAGACAAGTGGCGGACCCCTGCCAAAGTACCAGAACGAATCAACGATAGCGCGTAGCCCCCAGGTCAATGCACAGAGCTTGAGAGAAACTCCAGATGATTCAGAATTAATTACCCGGTGCGCTCTTTTTCATCGCAACTATTACGTAGTAAAAGGAATTGACAACGCACAAGATAGAGAGATATGACCATAATTCAGGCACAAAGAGTCATATGAGTCACGTGTATCTGAGACACAGGATTGCTGTCCAATAGTGGGGCCCATGAAGGAACGAAAACGCCCTGTTGCCCATGGCTGCCAGGGGCTAAACCAGGATAGGCATAGCGTTGATGCTGGCACAAGGAGAATGGGGGGACCATGTGTCGCATCAACAGCGAGGTCACAGGCCAAACATTCAACATTCACTAACCCTCAACAACCATCGACAACATCGCGCGACGTTTCCTACCCATGGAACTTCCGCTCTCCAGCGGCCGCGAATACTAACACCAGCAACATAGCAGCAACTGCCAGAACGAAAGGTAAGACTTCAGGTAAGTGCAGTTTACTGCGTTGCGACTAAGGGGCATCCATATTCAAGGTGTCTCCTAGTCTATTTCCCTTCTGATCATCGTTGGGTCTCTGGTATCGGTGAGCGACTTCTCCCGCCACTCCGCCCAAGAACAGGGCGACTGACCATGGCGACAGTTGCGCAGTCATAGCATCAAGTCATTCGACGAAACCACCAACGATTTTTATCTTTTTTGATGACATATCATCGTCTGCGCCATCTTATCCACCCAGCCTCCCGACCTTTCCTCGCCGCGACCATTACCCTCCTTTGCAATCAGATCAATGCAAGAGAGAGACCATAAACAACAATAAGAATCAACAACACGATTAAAACCACGCAATATGGCCGAGCCACCGTCGTCTCCGCCTGGTCCTGAGGCCACTGCTGAGGATACCCTGAGCTGGTACAAGTCACAGTATGAACAACTCGAGTCCGAACTGGCCGAGTTCAGGGATTCGAGTAGGGAGCTTGAGCAGGAGTTGGAGAAGGATATTGAACGAGCGGAGAAGCAGGAGCGCCTTCACCAGGAGAAGGCCGAAACACTCGGTTATGAGGTCGAGGAGTGGAAGGTATGTCAACTTATCCCCCACAGTCAACAACTCTGGTCGGACGAACATTTGGGCTGACTCAACCGCTTCGTTTCGTCGCACAGAGAAAATACAGAGAATCAAAAACAGAGGCCAGCGCATCCCAGAATGCACTGGAGAAGGAAATCACCACACTTCGAGACACAAACAGGACTTTGCAATTGAAGCTGAGGGATATTGAGGTTGCCAACGATGACTTTGAGCGACAGGCGCGCAACACCACGTCATCACTGGAGGACATGGAATCCAAGTACAACCAGGCTATTGAGAGAGCTGTTATGATGGAGGAGGAGATCAAGATTGGCGAGCAGGAGCGTGAACAACTACGTATCGAGTCACAGCGCCTGCGCGAGGAGCTAGGCGACCTCAAGATTGAAGCTGAGCTTCTGCAGGACAAGATCAAGAAGCAGGAATCTCGCCATCTTTCCACTATCTCAACCGACCTTTCAGTCCTCGAGTCGCCAACTTTCGACCACCCCGCCTCTCCTGGCTCTACCGCCAGCTCTCCTCTTATTACCACACCTCCAGATTCCAAGTCGCCTGTACCAGACGAGGATACTCTTTCCGAACTTCCCGATCCGCCTTCACCTCCTATGTCCGATGTGTCTGGTACTCTGCCCAAGATGGCATCGAGAACTCCCGCTTCCTCCAGGGCATCTGGTCGCTCTCGTCTGCCCTCGGCTGACAACAGCGTCACCCCTAAGCCTCGTTCCAAGCCTCCCACCAAGACGACCCGTGCTCCTGGCAGCCGTATCTCCACGGGCGGCACAACAACAATGCGCACACCGGCTAACCGTGCCGTTCCTCGCTCGGCTTCTCATAAGCTGCCTGCCTCTAACTCTCTCACTCACATCCGAACTCTTACCGCTCAAATGAAGAGCCTCGAGGCGCGTGTGCACTCCGCACGATCTAAGCTTCCCGGGCCAACACGCACGCCACCTCGCGCATCACCTCGAACTTCGATTTATAGCTCTACCAATATGCCGTCGTCGATTACGATTCGTCCTCGCAAGCGCACTAGTGGCTCTGCCGCATCTTCGGTAGCAGGCGATATTGAAGCACCAACCAGCATTCCAACACCAGCGGGCAAGGGAAGCCACGTGCCACGACTTAGCACGTCGGGCATTAGCCGGTTATCTTTTGGACCACTGCCAGACCGTGGAGGCCCGGAGGGTATCAGCAGGCCAAGCTCACGTGCCAGTCTCTCCTCATATGCTCGACCACCCTCACGAACTGCCGGAGAAGGAATCCCACGACCTGTCTCGAGAACATCACTTAGCGGGACGCGAACACCTATGGGCCGACCACGTTCCTCCATGGGAGGTTCTATCCACGGTCACTCGCACAGCGTCAGCCAGCTTGACCTCGAGGAGGAGGATGAGGGCGAATTCCGAACCCCAAGCCGCAGAGGCACATACTCGTCTAACGGTGAAGGTAGCGCTATCCCTATGCCGAAACTTCGACGCCAGAGCGGTAGCCGACGGATAAGCGCCAACACAACAATGAGGTCCAGTATCTCCGGACAAAGGAAACTGAGCGACCTGGGAGAGACCTACTAAACAGTCTATCCCATATAAAATTACACGACTGTCCCAGGTCGTTTATCTTTCTTTGACATGGTTTTGCTTTGCAGCGGTTCGAGCGGTTCACACAAATTGGTCGCATTTCGCCCCATCATTGATATCCATTCTGCAAAACATAGGGGTGGGACGGACGGTTCGGCATACTTTTACGGCTGGCGCTTAAGACGGCGAAGACGGTGTTGACGACGGTTACGGAATTCCACTTGCTCTCTGGCAGACCTCGTTACTAATACTTCTGCTTCTTTGGGTACGGTACATGGGATTTCGGCACCGGGGTTTACGGAAGTTATGAAGACATGGTTGGCATTTTATCTTTTTTTCTTTTGTGTTTCTAGAAGGGAGGGCCTGGCCAGGTTTATGTGTATGTCCGGACGAGTCACATAACCGTGCAGCAATACCGGCTGGGCCTGGAGAGACGGGGGTGTCCAGTTCCAAAAGCGAGTCATCGACCGGGCAGGTTACTTGGATGGTCTTGTTAAAAAGGGCTTGCGAAAGGGAGCGGGTAATACTGGGGAAGAGTGATGCGAGGCTACTTTTCTCACTGAAGTAAGGTTGCTCGCGGGGGAGGGGAGTGG